>CM032490.1:1723863-1784135 GCA_019059595.1 Marasmia exigua
TTTTTATTTAAATAACCATGCACAAATGCGGAACCAACATTTGTACGCGGAAAATTGATTCACGCTAAAAGTTGCCGCTTTTGGCGGTAATCAATTTTTCGCGTACAAAAACGGACCCAACATTTGTGCATGGTTATTTAATAAATAGTATAAGTGTTTGCCGAGAGGTTGTAGCCCCGAAATTGTTTAAAATAGATCCGGTTTAGTAGCTAAAAATTAAAATCGATTGGCGTCGCTAGTGTGCCCTACCCGTCACCTTAATAAAAAGCCGTACTTGAAAAACCGCGCGAAACCGTTAATACTGGAGTGACGTGCTGGGCGAAGTTCTTTCTCTACTCTATTTGTAAAGAGAGTTGCCGCTCTCTGTAAGAGAGGAGACAGCGGCAAAGCTTATAGATAAGCCGAAAACACAAAACGCTTGCGCGATTTAAAGAAGAAAGAAAGAAAGAAAGAAAATATTTATTATTATAGACATCACAACACAGAACATATAGCAATTATAAACAGAACACAATACATAAAAATAAAACAAAAGGAAAAAAAAAACAAAACTATATTCAATCATGTCCAGACAGTGCCAAATGAATATAATCATGTGTTATGACGTCTAGTATAAATGGCCCTCACTCAGCTTATGTCACAGCCCAGACAAAGGCCATGACGCTGGTTTTCAGTGAGACCAGCTGAATGAGTGCCACGGACGCTTGTCTAGTGTATTTTGTGTACCTAACGACAAGTAGCGCCATCTTTTGGTTTAAAGTGGAACTAATATCTCGAACGAGTGAGGGCGGGCCATTAGTATAAAACATCGGTAGAAAAACATCATTACTTACTTTACACAACCCTGCCTAGGGGGGGTGTATGTGGGGAGTGTAGGGGTTGGGATGGGAGGGGTATAAACTAGCATCGTAAAGGCTTAGGCCCGTATCTGTAAACGTGTAATCTGTAAAGAAGCAATGAAAAATGAAATACGGGAATATATTTGAGATTACTGCGTGAAGGAATGTCCATTATACTCGGCGGTAAGGAAAAACATCGGTGGGAAATCTGTTACGTTTTATTTTCTCAAACAGTGGATACCAAGAATTTGTTGAGATATGTCGACATATTGGTCGTGTTTTTATTTTATGCTTCAAGGATGATTTCATTGCCACGCTTTATTCTAATAGAAAGTCTCTTTAAAAAGCGAAAAATAAATAAAAATAATAAAAAATTGTGGACTGTCCTTGTCTCAGTCATTTATATTATAATTATAATGTATATTTCTAGAACATGTTGCCAAAAAAGTGATGAGTTTAAACGTAAGTGGGTGGAGGAACAGAGGACGGCCGAAAAACAGATGGATGGATTGTGTGAAGAATGACATGATGGAAAAAGAGGTGGATGATTCGATGACGAATGACAGGGACGTATGGAAAAGAAAAACATACTGCGCCGACCCCAGATAACCTGGGAAAAGGGCAGGAGGATGATGATGATGATTTCTGCCATTCTCAATTTCATTTGTTAAATTACTTTGCACTGCCTCCCCTTATTACGAATACGATATTTCTTTCCTCTACCCAAAGGTTGTCTGGAAGAAATCGCTACAAGCGATAATACCGCCTTATTGTACTGTCTGTTGCTGTTGTATCATGCTTGTATTTTATTTTTGTGCAATAAAGAATATCTATCTATCTATCTATTAATTTCCCGTGAATTTTTTTTGAATTATTCCTATCTGCCACCCTATTTGTCCCCATAGGGTGACGGATGGGACTTAAACAGTTTGATCTGTCCCCCATGATCTGTCCCCCTATAAGCGAAGAGGGTCAGTTCAAACTTTATTCATCTCCTTAATGTTTTATCTGTCCCCCTGTCAGTATTAATGTGACGGGTAGGGTAAACTAGCGACGCCAATCGATTTTAATTTTTAGCTACTAAACCGGATCTATTTTAAACAATTTCGGGGTTACAACCTCTCGGCAAACACTAATACTATTGATTAAATGGATTCACGCTAAAAGTGGCCGCTTTTGGCGTGAATCAATTTTTCGTGTACGCGTTGGACCCAACATTTGTGCATGGTTATTTAATTAATGGTATGTTTGCCGAGAGGATGTAACCCCGAAATTGATTAAAATAGATCTGGTTTAGTAGCTAAAAATTAAAATCAATTGGCGTCGCTTGTGTGCCCTACCCGTCACTTTTAGTACATTTTAACTCCAGTCTATCCACCATAGAATTAAAAATACCTTTAGGTATAATATTAGTTATTATTCAAAGTACCAGGGTCGCAGAAGTCAAGTGGAAGTAGGTTCTTTTGCAATAATAAGAATGTAAGGCTATTATAAATTAAATTATTTGAAGTAAAAGAACCCACTTCCACTTTATTTGTGCGTGCCTGGTACTTTAAAAAACAAATTTATAATATCCAGCGGTGTTTTATTTAAATTTCCATTAATAAATTCCCAATAGAAATGTGAATAAATTTGTGGCAAGCCGAATGAGGGTTTTCGCGTGTGAAAAATCCGCTAGATGGCGTACTGTTGGACTGAGGTCCAACATCAACCGCCTTAGTTGTTTAGTTTGTCAAATTGACATTTTGACAGATCACGTTTAAAAATAACCAATTACATTGTATATGGACCTCACTCCTATGATACTCCATCTTGCCTATTTTTCACACGCGATAACCCTCATTGTACACGAGCAAAGCTGTGGGCGACCGCTAATATTACTATTTTCGGACATAACTCGAGTTTGTGATCACCAATCTGCATTAGGCAAGCGTGGTGATTAAGCCTAATCCCATCATAGTAGCGATGACTTGATTTCTATGATCGAGGCCTTTGCCCTGCAGTAGGACAGTATATAGGCTGATACTTTACTTTACTCAGAGAAGTAATCAAGGAAATAATATTTTAACCGTATCATCTCAATACATTTTTGATTGTATTATGTTTGTACGCAAAAACTTGCATCTTTACTTGCAAAAATGAGATTTTCATAGCTTGAACACGCGAAATAAACATAGGCTTGCTGTCCTAAATCTAAGACTTCATAAAACTGGAAATTCATTTGTAGGATTGAGCATTAGAATGTTTAATAAGTTACCTCAAAATATCATTGATTTACCTGTATATAAGTTTAAGTTGCATGTAAAAAACTGCCTAATGCAGAAAGGCTACTATAAAGTAGATGATTATTTGAATGATAAGGATTCTTGGACATGTTGATCTCTTCGCCTGTCCTCTAATGTATAATTAATTTCATAATTTTTCTTTGAGAATTTATCTAAACGATATTGATTATAAGCATTGTATATCATACTGTCACTGTAATCATAATTTGTATAAGAATGAATATTGTAATTACCATATTATTTGAAAAGAGTAACTACTGAGTTTCTTGCTGATTCTTCTCGGTAGAAATTGACATTCCGAATTAGCGGTAGATTACATAATATTTGACATTCATAAATGTTCTGTATGGACTTAAATTGAGTAAAGACATTTTTGATTTTTTTATTTTACTTTACCTAACAAGTTGTATAAAAATTGGTTTTCTAGGTCTTCGAGTAATAAGCTAATGAATTTGGACGAATGCCAATTTAATCCGTTCGAAACTTCAGTAGCATCTACGAAATTCTCGTAGCACTTATGAGAACTACGAACTCCGTAGCATGTGCTACGAAAACTGTAGCAATTGTTACATGTAATAACCGCTTAAGATGACGGGTAGGGCACAATAGCGACGCCAATCTATTTTAATTTTTAGCAACTAAACTGGATCTTTTTAAAACAATTTCGGGGCTACAACCTCTCGGCAAACACTTATAATATTTATTAAATAACCATGCACAAATATTGGGTCCAACGTTGGGTTGGCCACTTTTGGCGTGAATCAATTTTTCGCATACAAAAACGGACGCAACATTCGTGCATGGTTATTTAATAAATAGTATAAATGTTTGCCGAGAGGTTGTAGTAACGAAATTGTTTAAAATAGATCCAGTTTAGTAGCTAAAAATTAAAATCGATTGACGTCGCTAGTGTGCCCTACCCGGCACCTTAAAACTAGTATTTTAGTCTTTTGATGTTGTGTAAGATTCGTTCAACCGGGGGAGTAGCACGCTTCGGCATGAATGGGCCGGTTCGACCGAAGTGTGCTGTGCTGTGTTTCGCTGCGTACGTGAGGGTACCAGAGGCCCAATAAATAAATGAAGAAATATTTCACAACATCACATACATGGATCTGACTTCGAGATAGGTAGCTCAAGCACCTGTGTTACGGATATCAGAATCAACAGTGGGATTACAATTATATACATACTTATAGTACATATAAAACACCCAGACTACAAACAGACATGTTCATGCGAACCAGAGGCAGCATGTAATTCCCGGTTGCGTCCAAAGCTGTCTCTCTGGAGCCCTGGCTCCATGGAGCATGACTCTTGACTTAGGGAGTCTAGCAATTACAATGGAGCGACTGTTGTCTGACCTTCGCCAAGGACCAACTGAATCATGATTATACGCTTTAGAAACTATCAGAAAACGTGCAAATTTGATCACCGCCGAGTTAATACTGAAATACGCATATAGACAGATTAAACAGAATAACATTCTCTACGATTTCACGGTGATATCTAAAAATAAAGCAAACAGTAAATGCCAGTGAAATCGAGGCCGCAGAGCATACCTCAGCTATTTTAAATTCTTTTGGCCCCATTCCGTAGTTATTGTTCATATTTTTGTCACAGAAGCCCCAGTTCACACGACATCCAATCATTCGGCGATCTGTTTTCCATTAAGTTACAATAAAAGTATTTTAACTGAACGGAATGTTGGAATGATTGGGCGCCTCCATTTGATATCGTCCATTTTTGTTGATGTAAATAAGTAAATATTAGTAACATTACATGCTGAAACGGGATTTCATAACATTTAGTACGGTAATAACTTTAGATCGCGATTTAAAATAAGGTGGTAGGTCTTTACTAATAAAATTTCCGTTTTTTCCATATTTACTTTTTAATGGCCAACGTTTAGGGACGTGGAGGATAGATTTTAAGATTATATTTTTTTTATGTTATAGGTGGCAGATGAGCCGACGGATCCCCTGATGGTAATCGATTACCGCTGCCCATGGACAGCTGCAACACCGGTGGTGTCACAAGTGCGTTACCTTTTAACCCCCTTCCCCGGGATTGCGCCTCCGGTACCCTCACTCACGCAGCGAAATACAGCGCATGCACTGCTTCACGCCGGTTTTCTGTGAGGACGTGCTATTACTCCGGTCGAGTTGGCCTGTTTATGCCGAAGTGTAGCTCTCCCACTGTTGTCCCACATTAAAAAGTTATTATTGATAAAAACGTTAATTCTGCTAACTAAAAAAGGGTACCTAATATTCAAGATTTTTTTTAGCATCACAAATAAAAAAAAATCTGTATAAACCATTGTAAATATTATGTGAGTAAAATGGCGCCTAACTAAAATGTAAAGGACACGGTAGTTCCATGCGGCCGCCAACAGATGGCGCTAGTTAAAACGACTTCGGCTAAACAATGAAAATCGCGATGACGAGATTTTTATTTGTTAATACTTATAGGCTCAAGAACTTCGTAATTAAACTTATTTATTCGTCACCTAAATTGGCTTTTATTCTTATTGACATTTGCCCCGAGTTGCGCTGAGGTCCGTGGTTTGTTCAATATCTGATCTCTATTTAATATAAACCTTAAAATACAGACTTAAATTAAAATAAAATTAAAATATGTTGGCTTTTATTGTATCTAGAAAAAAAACGGCAATTTATTTTGGTCTTTAGGCTAGCGCTTGACGCCTCAATCGCACCTGATGGAAATTTCAATGAGCAGTTTTCGAGTAGGTATTTATTAACTTTGGCGTCACTCGCTAGATGGTGTAAGCAGTCTCTATATATTTCAGGTGTTGGATGATATATCCTGTGCTCCCTAATTTATAGGAAAATATCAGTGTGCTAAGTTTTTTACGTTTACCTAATATTTCAAAGTACTCGCACTCGTGGGGTGCGAGTATAGACGCAAATAGTGTGCGAGCGAGAAGTGAATAGATGCGCCGCCATTTCTGATCCCATTCTTTATCCGCACAGGTAGTAACCATATTATGGTTGGGGTCATGGAAAATAACACTTTATATCAACCCAAGTAAACCTAAAATAAGTTGTAAAAAAATTTCTGCCATGGCGTTTGGAGACGTTTTTGATTGCTGCCCGTTTGAGAATGAGCAGTTTGTCATTAAATACTTCTATCAAATTATAGTTTTTACAAGGAGCTCATTGTTGTAGTTGATAATTTAAAATAAAAAAAAACATTTTTAAATAAAACCTTTTTCCTTCATTCATGGGTAAATGAAAATGAAATATAGCAACACTTTTAACGCCGTGACCAATCGCTGTAATCTTTATACAGAAGCGGGTAACGCCATCTGTTATCAATTCAGAGAAACCGATTGACTAATGTCATTGGGAAACTCCTCATTGGGTCAAAGTTATACGAGGTTGAGATTAGTGTAACTAGACGTCATTATTTATACATGGGCTGATAAATGTTCATCAAATTTGTTAGCTAACACGGGGTTATAGAACAGTTTTGACTTTTGAAACAAAAAAAAAGTTTTTTTTAATCAACCTGAGTAATTGCTTTTTTTATTTGTCATGTCGAGTGATGACGTCACATGAGGATTTTTATATTTTATTTTTTTCTCCTTAAATATTTGTTTAAACATTTTCCACCTTATTATAAATCGCGATCTGAAGTTATTACCGTACTAAAGCTCGTGTCAAATTTTGTTCTTGGACTATCCTTAGTTTGCGATTTGTAATAAGGGGGTTTGAAATTATTTTCCTTAAATTTCCATGAGTCTAATCTAGAAATGGTATTTTTTTATGAGAAAGGCAGACACACGAGCAAGCGAGTCACCTGACGGTAAGTGATCAGCCACAACAGAGGGAGTGGAGATGCGTTACCGGCCTTTTAGGCAGGTATAGGCTCGTTTCTTGAAGATCTCAATGTCATCATTCTTCATTTTGGAAAATGTTTATTTGTCGTGCTGTTTATTCTTTAATACTTACAATAATTACATTGCTTCGGCATAAATATTCATTTAGACAACATAAATAAAATACAACATGTCATACCAGGACGGTCATTACATACCCCCACCCCCCCACGTGGGCGCGTGGGTTTAAATTTAGAAAAGAATCGATATGCAAGCCAACCGCGGAGATGAGGGATGGCTTAGCTTATTTGAAGATTGGGTGCAGGACAGGCTTGATGAATGGCGCTAAGGATAATAGCTATGGAATGTTGGAGACATTGTAAATGATGAGCAGAGATCATCGTCAGCCCATTTAAGTCCCCACTGCTGCGGCACGGGCCTCCCTCAATCACATGAGGGGTAATTGCCATACTCACCACGCTTGGCAGACGGGTTGGCGAGGGTTTTGATATAAATGCAGAGTTTACCTTCTCTGGGTCCTGATGATCATGACAGCAGCTTTACCTTAGTCGCCTTTTACGACACCTCGGTAAGAGTGAGGGTGGCCTATTCTACTCTGCCGGGGACCACACGGCCGAGCAGAGATCGGAATTAGGCAAAGTTAAATTCTGGCGATAGGAGTCAAACACTCAGCATGGGCTTATGCAATTCAAAAGTTTTAAATTAGTGTATAAAGGTACAAATGTTTAGCCTGACCCGGGGATCGAACCCAGGACCTCTTGCGTAGCCGTCGCTTTCAAGTGCGACCCACTCACCAGTTATGCCATAAAGGTAAAAGATAGGATAAAAAATTCTTTATTCCATTTAGGTCCACACAGAACACTTATGAATGTCAAAATAGGTACATAATATCTACCGCTGGTTCGGAATGTCGATTTCTACTGAGAAGACACCAGCAAGAAACTCAGTAGTTACTCTTTTCAAATATTGACGATGTAACAGAGTTTCAATTGAGAAGAGAAAAAAAATACAATTATGAAAGTTAATTCCACACCCGATAGACCCCTCTACAGCTCTGGGTCTGGTCGGCATGCCTGCTGAATACTTATAAGATCATTATTTTTTCTTTTCACTAGTTGTAATTGTAAAGCTTTTCTTTTTGTTTTGTTTCTTCTTTTGCGAACTACTTTCTAAAATACACATATTGTTGGATTGTAATCTAGATTATAACCTTTAATTGTATGTTTCGAATTCGCAATAATTGTAATCTGTAATGTGTATAAAATAAACAAATAAATAAATAAACAGACTACTATAAATAACAACTCAAAAGATTAATCAATTAACATGACCAAGAATCCTTGTCATTTAAATAGTCTTGTACACTATAGTAACCTTTCTTCATTAGGCAGGTTTTAATATGAGACTTAAACTTATCCAGTGATAGGTTAATGAACATTTTTGGTAGCTTATTAAATATATTAATACTTAAGCCAACATAAGTGCGCTGCCAACCTGTAACTCCACAGCACGGTGCTGCTTCACACTGATTTTCTGTGAAGCCGTGGTATCACTCCAGTCGAGCCGGCCCATTCATGCCGAAGCATGGCTCTCCCACGGTCAATATTATAACTTTAAATTCATAACCTCTGCCTCTGATACAAAGGTTTCGGGTTCGATCCCCGCACAGTACAAACATTTGTGTGCATGAACATGTTTGTTTGTATTGGTCTGGGTATTTGCTATGTATTATAAGTATGTATTTACAAAAGAAAAGCATTATATGTATATATTTGTAATCCCACTGTTGATTCTGATATCTGTAACACAGGTGCTTGAGCTACCTATCTCGGAGTCAGATCAATGCATGTGATGTTGTGAAATATTTATTATTATTTATAACCCTTACTTTTTACTTTACCGTACTTTGGTAAAAGATCATATAAATAAATGAGTACAAAATTAAGTCAAGATCTGGCATTTTGAGCTAAAATGGGCCGTAAAGTGTTAACTTTATTCGACCACGATTATTCAGACACCCTTTTATGGGGTCAGGGTTTCAGGAGGCGTAGGGATGTCCCGTTCAAATACTTAAATAGATTTGGAATCGCGATTTTGTTAATCGATCCTGAAACAGTTTTTTAGATTTTCGCGTTGCATTATAACTATAATGTATCAATACGGGGATTAACTCGATATTTATTATGACATTGATTTATATTGACTATTCAATAATTGACAAGATGCTAACCACCTACTACTATTGTACACCTCGTCCTGCAGTTTATTAGTGTTGGATTAAGTAACTACTACTCTTTGTGACCTATGAGGGGAAATTAAGTAGTCATGCTCACTCAAATGTCTCTGAGGTGGTGGCGTTATGTGGCGGGTCATTACATTCCCTCTAATATGGTTGAGTGAAATGATGGCTGACACATACGTCATACTTGTGAACAGGTGCCACCTTTGGGGACTGGTCTGCTTCGGTTTACCTCATAATATTTATTTTATTAATATTTCCTTTATTTTATTTTGTGTAACAATTGAACTGTATGACTTGGTATGATGATGACACAACATTGTATGCAAGTTTGGCGATTAAAAAGAGTAACTGGCGAGTTTCTTGCCGGATCTTCTCGACCAGAAACAACTTTCCGAGCCGGTAGGTAGAATCGCATTATGTTTATTTATTTCTTTAGTATATTTTATGTATCAACATATTTATGTATTAACATGTAAATTATACATAAGTACTTATAAATAGTTATAAGTCATTCAAATGTATGACGATTTGTAAGTGCTGTGTACAAGCCTATGCAAATAAAGAATTATTTGACTTTGACTTGACTTTGACTTTGACAACTCATCTAGTGCTAGTGTAGCTTCACAGACAATTCATCTAGTGGCGAATTAATATCAAAAAATATGAGGGTGTCCGAAGATTCACAGCCCGGCCCCAGAAGACGACGCCGTGCTCCGCCAGTCCGCTCGTGACCACGGCAAATGTAACGTAGCCGAAACGTCGAGCCAAAGTAGTACACAATGTTGTTTCACATAATAAATATCGTGTTAATCCCCGTATCGATCCTGAAATGTCCTGTTTTTTTTGTTTTTCCCAGGGGAAACCATCATGGCCATCACCATGCTCCATGTAGGGAGCAAGGTGGTGTGTGGGACTCAAACCCTAACTAAAACCCCTGGGGTGTCCATCTCCGCGCAATCGCTGTCGGAAACCCCACAGCCGGGACTAGACCGTACCGCTAATCGCGCTCGCCGCTTCACCCCTATCTGGCGCAAACAGCCCTTCAACGCTGTACGACCTACCAGGACACCCAGTAATGTCGTCCCCCGCGGAGTCGTATGCTGAGAAGCCACTCCCCAGCAGTGGATACGCTCACGTACTCCGAAAGCCCGTTTAGTCGCCTCTTACGACAGGCTGGGAAAACCTTGGCAGTATTCTTAAACGCCCCTAGCCACAGGGCGCATCCTGAAATGTCCTGAGCCAACTGAGGTCAATTTGACACACGAAATAGTATTTACCTACTTATGTAAATAAATTTAAGTAAATATATTCATACAACACCTCATGTAGGTATCATAAATTACGAAGGTCACAGCCGGAGGATCGAAAAAAAACCGAAATCAATTTAAAACTATTTATTAAAATAAAAATTACAAAGTAAAAGTTATAGCTAGGTCCGATGTGTGGAATGTAATGGCCTCCCAGGCGCGGCGGTCGCGGGGCAGCGGCCGCTGCGGTGTCAGCAGTTTACGCGGCGATGATGAAATCCAGGTTACACGCGCGTTCGGAGTGCATCTAGCGTCAGCGCTTTGCTTTAGGGTTCCGCACGTAACACCTCCACCCTTAGAAACGCAACTATTTTAGAACATTTAGTGAAAATGTTGCGTGATGCTGATTTTGATCTTCAGTTGCTGATGCTGGGCTTGGGTGATCGTTAGGTTGTTCTGACTCACGGAGATTGCGACTGATGTAGCGTCGAATTAGGATGATAACGATGGCGATGATTGTGCCCATTATGATCCCGTAGAGTGGAATAGTAGTGTGGTATACTGACTGCATCTGTACAGATTTAGGTAAGATCTGTTCTTGCAGTTCTATTCTATTCTGGAGTTTGTGCAGCTCATCAAGGTTTATAGAATTTATATTGTATGTCGGTATAGGTGTCTTATTTGCAGTCATCTCAAGTGAAGTCTGGATGATCTTGGTGGGTCTTCCTTTCAGTTTGTCATTCACATTGATGATTACGAATTCATTTGAGCGCAATATGCAGTTGTGCGGGATGGTTGCAAGGTAACTTCCGTTAAGGATGCTGTAGTCATCTCGGCCGCAGGTAAGATGTATCTTCGTAGGATGGGGAAACACGATAGCATAATGACGGTCGTCCATCTTCTCCATGGCTTCTTTGTTAAGTGTAACTGTGGTGATTTTGCATGATCTGTCGATAACTTGGTGTCTTATTAGTTCCAGGATACAGTCTGGTTCTGTGCGTATCTGGTGATTGAGTTGCTCCTCGCAGAGATACCGGTTATTTAACTTCGGGCATTCAGCCTCTATGTACACATGAATATTCTCGTTAGTTGCTATATAGGGAGAGTTGGGAATGAGGACCTGATTAAATTTATTTGGGAGGATTGCCAGTTTGTAAAGGTCATATTGACGAGAGGACTTGATGGGAAACCTAAACGCTATTACTATACGTTTGCCTACATAGTATGAGCCACTTTTTATTATATTATAATAGTCCCTATATTCTAAATCAATAATCATGTCTGAACTATAGACAGATCTGAGTTTATCTAACATATTGCTAAGAACATCTAAACTTAATATTGAATGATGGGTGCCTGAGGCACGCGTAAAAGCCACAATATCCTCTATTCTACGTAATTTCTCTGACAGCTCATCTATGTTTTCACTGATGATTGTCAGTAATTGTCCAAATCTAGTTAACTTAGTATATAACTCTTCTTTAGTTCCTATAGTTTTTAAAATAATATGCAATGTGTCATTGATTTTTATCTGATTATCTACTATATGCGAAATGATTTTACTATTTTGAGACATCCAATCCTTACTTAAACTTATATGGTTATTGAATTCAGAACTGATACTATTTTGATTTTGACTTAAAACTGATATGGCCTCATCGTACTTTTTAGCATCTGTATAATCTAAATTACCACTAATACTTTTAATTACAGAGCCTAGGCCGTCTATAAGACCTCGCTTGGCACGGTTCGGTTCAAGACTTTTAAGTTCGGAGTTTGCAGAGTCTAATCTATCTTTAAGATGATCTAACTGATGTTCATATAAGCTAGTAGTTTCATTATCTATTTGGGATCTTATATAAGTAATCTGTGAATAAACTAATTCGATTTGATCTTCAAAATTGTCTAAGTCAATATATTGTAAGAAAGTATGATAGTGAGTAGTTAAGTCCATGGGTCCTAACTTGAAAGGTAATATTCCTGGTCCATTGTCCAGGCTTTCAAGTTTTATCTCCTGGGCTTGGAGGAGATGGAGAACTGGGATCAGCAGTAACCTGCAACAATTTAGCGCTCTTAGGGACACGCTTTAATCGAGATTTGGCTATTGGGCCGCGTTTTTTAGAGGTATAGATGTGAATGGGTAAATCAGCTAGTACTTTGTCTTGGGTAAAACGAGGGGCTAGTTTTTGTCGATTGGCTAAGGGGTTCCTCACAAATATTTGTTGTCCTGGTTCATATTCTGCTTCCGGTTCGCGATTCTTATTGCGTCGTTCTATTAAAGCTGTACGATTATTAAGAGACTGTTCATTAATTATATCATATACTGTTTGCATCTGCGATCTATGAGATTGCATGTATTGTTGAAGCAATAATTCATTTAAATCTACATAAAGAGGATCTCTAGGATCAAAATGTCCTAAAATTAGATCAAAAGGTTTACACTTCGTAAAACTGTGCACCGAACTATTGTAAGCTAAAAGTGCGTATGGTATCAAGTTAACTACGGGTTCATTTTTACGTTGTAAACGTAATATACGTAAGTGTTCCAATAAAGTCGAATGGAAGCGTTCTATGTTGCCATTATCGTTTGGTGAGTGTGCTAATGTTTTATGGTGAATTATTTTGTGAAATTTAGTAAACTCAGAGAACATTTGATTAGTAAATTCCGTACCCTGATCAGTTATAATTGTTAGTGGAAGCCCATGGTGCGTAGCAAATATTAGTAAAGCTTGAATGATACTGAGAGCAGTACCATCGCGTAGATGATAAGCCTGTGCGTATTTAGAGAATACATCTACAAATGTTAAATACTTTTCATTGTCTGTTGTGAATAGATCCATATGTATTGTCTCGAATGGCTTAGTGGCCGGGGGTACTATATTGAACTGTTGCCTGATAGGATGACGGTCATATTTGGCCTGACCACATATAGTGCAATCGTTGATGAATTTTGTAATGTCTTCTCTCATTTTAGGCCAGTAGTACCTAGCAGATAATGTTAAATAGCACTCATTAATTCCACGATGGTTGGTCTTACCATCGTGATAGTGTCGTATTATATCCTGTTGTCGTAAGTATTCTTTAACATTTTCAATCTCGGTTTTCGCTAACACTAAGTTCATTGCAGATGATTTAAATTTCTCTTGTAAAATAGGTATAATAGTGTACATGGCAAGCGGAGGGTTAATTAATAAAGCTGTCTTTACTTTAGGGTTAACGTATTCTTTGATGGCGTTTACGAGGTCATTTTCTAAATTAGATTCGGATAACTGTATGGAGGTACGCGTATGTGTTTCGAAAGGCTTTGATACTGTAGGACGTTTTTTAATATCACCTACGACCGTTAAACAAATTTGTTTACTGAATTTATTTAAGGGTTCGTCCGTGATGGGTATTTCTAGAATTGGATTTTCTTGGTTAGTATGGACTGTGGCTGTAGAAGAGCCAGCTAGGGATCTTTCGTTGTTAGTAGGGTTAGCTATGATAGAACTAATCTCTTCGTTATTAATTTCTACACGAGATAAAGCATCTGCGTTAGTATTAAGCTTTCCTTTCTTATAAATGACTGTAAAATCGTATTCCATTAACTTGAGACGCCATCTAGTAAGCCGTGCATTGGGTTCCTTTAAGCTCATGACCCACTGGAGTGGTTTGTGATCGGTCATGATCTTAAATGGACGTCCAAATAAGTATGGGCGGAAATATTTGGTAGCCCAAACGATAGCGAGAAGCTCTTTCTCGATCGTACTATAGTTTAATTCGCTCTCGTTCAATGTGCGTGAAGCGTATGAGATAGGTTTGTCCGAACCTACAGTACCTTGAGAGAGTACAGCTCCAATGGCGACATTAGAAGCGTCAGTGGTTAGTATAAATTCCCTATTAAAATCGGGGTACTGCAATATAGGATCGTTTGTTAACAGAGATTTACACTTTTCGAAACAATTAGTATATTCCGAGTCTAGTATAATCTTTCTACCCTTTTTTAAGCATTGTGTCATTGGTTTAGTAATGCGGGCAAAATCCGCAATGAATTTCCTGTAGTAGCCAATAAGTCCTAAGAATTGTTTAATTTCTTTGGAAGTCTTTGGAATGGGATACCTTTGAATGGCGGCGATCTTATCGGGGTTCGGTTTAATGCCTTCGTTACTAATTATGTGACCAAGATAAGCCGTTTCGAGTTTAAGGAATTCAGACTTATCCATTTGGATTTTAAAGTTTGATTCCCTTAATCTCTGGAATACCTTTTCGAGATTGGTCATGTGCTCCTGGAGCGACGTGCTGAATACGACTATATCATCTAAATAGACGAGACAGATGCTGTTCTGAAGGCCTCTGAGCACATTGTCCATCACCCTTTGAAAGGTAGACGGAGAATTCTTCAAACCCATTGGCATTCGTAAGAATTCGAAGTGTCCGTGCTCTACATTGAATGCCGTTTTGGATATATCCTCTGGATTCATTTCTACCTGATGGAAACCTGATGCTAAATCCAGGGTGGTAAAGTACTGGCACTTCCCTAATTTATCCAGGACATCTGTTATGTTCGGTATTGGATATTTATCGTTGATGGTTTTTTCATTAAGCTTACGGAAATCGACTACAATTCTCCACTTTTGCTTTCCCGAAGCATCTACCTTCTTTGGGACTACCCAAATGGGTGAGCTCCAAGCTGAGTCAGAAGGACGAATGATTCCCTGCTCCAACATTTTAGAAATCTGATCACTAACTTCTTTACGATGTACGAATGGATATCTGTAGCTCTTAGTGTATATTGGGATTTCATCCGTTGTTCTAATTGAATGCTTTATTTTATTAGTGAACGTAAGGGGCTCGCCCTCGATGTGGAAAACGTCAGCAAATTTGGAACAGAGAGATACAATATTAGCCCTCTCCTCTTCATTGAGATGGTCCGTCCGTAACCTAGATATAACGTCCTGTACGCGATTAGAATCTGGTACGTGAAAATCTGGTTGTTCGGTGCGCGTGCACTCAATATTAAACATACTAGCTTGCGCGGGTCGGTCTAACGATAGTATAATGTCATTATTGGTCGGATTTTCTATTTCTACTATACCACGGCTATTATTGACAGTTGTAAGGCATTCATGTATTAAACAGTTGCAAATTATTTGTTCAGTTACTAAAACGTCACCATCAGGTGTGTTAATTGGAACTCGGATTAGTTTAGATGAGTTGGCCGGAATAATATCTTCATACAAGTTCGCGTTACGAGAGTTAAATAAACGAAGTGGATTTACAGAAGAATTCGTTTTTAATGTCATATTTTTAAGGTCTATGTTTGATTCCCAATTAGTGAGTAGGTCTAGACCTAGAAGTCCATCGAAATGATCATGGAATTTGTAGATGAATAGCTTAATATCTTCCTGTTGATTAAATTCAGGAAAACAGGGTAATGTTATAGAGTAGTTGTTTCTACTCGTAGCATGTACGTTCGTAACTTCAAACGGTTCGTAGTTAAGCTTAGTGTGAGGATAATATTTTTCTACCGCGGCCGGGCTTATAAAAGATTGGTTTGCGCCGGTGTCGATTAAGAGTTTTAATGGTGGGTTTTCTATATTAATATAAGCTAACTGCCGCTGAGTCTGGATATTAAGTTCTATCCTAACTTTTTTGACGTCTTGGCTTCGCGAAAATCCTCTTGAGGAGATGTGGATGTAGAAGGTTGGGGCTGTTCGTCGGCCACACTATCTTGGTAGAAGCCAGATTCGTAGCACTGAGGCGCTGCCGCTACGTAGCAGTCGCTTACGTAGTCGGGGTAGACGTAATTACCGTAGTCGCTATTGTATTCGTAGCACTGATCGGGTTCGTAGCACTCTTGATAATATGAATTATAATAGTCGTCATAGGTGACGCAATCGTTCACGTTAACGTCACGCGTCTTAAAATAATTCGAAGGCGGCGGGTTCCCGAATTTTCTCCAATCATGACCTGATGGAGGAAGTGGCTTCGACACGAAGTTACTAACACCACTCATAGGACGCGGACCCGAATTATTAGGGACATAAGGTGCATTACGTTGGGGCAATTTAAATACGTTAGAGTTCGCGTTATAATTAGGTGGTAAAGCGCGGAACATTTGTTGTGTGCGAGTAGGCATGCGAATGGGGTGCTGGTGAGGTACCATATTAGGTTTAGGATATCCAGGAGGTTGTATAGGTCGTTGCCAATTGACTACAGGTTGTGCCATAGGTGGGAAGTTAAATGGCCTATGAACTGGAGGGCTCATGTTAGTATGTATAAGCGGTTTAGGTAATATGGTGTGCGACGACGTAGCATGCATATGACTTTTAGGTACACTGTCATTCCTGTGTTGGAGGTACATTATGTTTAATTCCTCCTGTACGTATTCTAACGCTTTTTCTATGGTATTCGGACGCATACATCTGATCCTAGATCCCAAGGGTTCCTTAAGACCTCTAACAAAAGCCTGCATAGTTAACTTTTTGTACAAGTTACGTTTTGCTTCTATAGTCGTGGGTACTGTTTCATGTAAGGTTATATACGTCATTAATGTACTGAAGAGATTTTGACACCTATCATAAAACTCCTGAGGCGAACTCGCACCTTGGGTTTGTAGCGACAAATCATTATAAAGGGCCGTTTCGTCCCTTTGGTCCGAAAAATTATTAATTAAAACTGAGCGGATGCCCAACCAGTTTTCAGGTATGCCATTGGAATTTATTGTTCTAGCGGCATTTCCTGTTACCTTATTTAATATGCCGTTAAGTAAGGAAAGGTTGTTTAACTCGGCATTAGGGCCGTTCACCATATATGCGACTACTAGTTGATCGCATAATCTAATAAACCTTGTTAGAGTATTGGGGTTCCCATCAAATTCCGGAACAACCCTAAGGGCCTTAAATATGGTATCGGGATCGTGCGACATTGTAGGCTCTTCAAATAAAATATCTAACCCTAAACTACCTCTTAATGAATCAAAAACTTGCTGGCGTGACTGCCTCGGTGCAGACCCGCTTTTAGCGTTATGTCTTGGATGAATAATTGTGAAAAATTATAGATTAACCTACTCAATTAAAATAACTCAATAAGGATGTAAGCTTAGGAATTAGGATAAAGGAGAGCAACACAAGATAATTCTGTGGTACTTACAGCATTCCGGTTCTCAGCGTATCAATGTCTGGATACTGTCGATATACCCTCTGGCTGCGTCTTCAGGTTCTGGATTCTCGATTAGGCTCGATAGCTTAATCAGCTCGACGCGACGACGGATTCGAGCACGCGACGGGATCGATATGAGAATTCCCTAACTGATTTCGAGAATCCTACCGACTGCGCCAATTACGAAGGTCACAGCCGGAGGATCGAAAAAAAAACCGAAATCAATTTAAAACTATTTATTAAATAAAAATTACAAAGTAAAAGTTATAGCTAGGTCCGATGTGTGGAATGTAATGGCCTCCCAGGCGCGGCGGTCGCGGGGCAGCGGCCGCTGCGGTGTCAGCAGTTTACGCGGCGATGATGAAATCCAGGTTACACGCGCGTTCGGAGTGCATCTAGCGTCAGCGCTTTGCTTTAGGGTTCCGCACGTAACACATACAACAGAGGGCTTAAGAAAAAGTGTGAAATAATATTTTTAACACTTCATAAATTTCAGATAACATTTTACAACACTACACTCGAGAAAAGGTTTTACCGAAGTCGGCGCCCAATACTATCTAAATATTAATCTTGTGTGTTGCCAGTGATGATACGCGGAACCGAAACGTGGCCTCTTACAATGTGCCGATTAAGGAGGCTCAAAGTTACCCAGAGAGCAATGGAGAGAGGGTTATGCTCGGAGACTCCGAGTCTCCTTGCGTTACTGTATCAGAAATGATGAGATCCGCAGAACTAAGGTCACAGACATAGCCCAAAGGATTGCATGACTCAAGTGGCAATGGGCAGGGCACATAGCGAGTAGAACAGACGGCCGTTGGGGCGGAAAGTTCCTCGAGTGGAGGCTGCGTACAGGAACTCGCAGCCGTGGCAGGCCTCCACAAGAACCGACGATTTGGTGAAGATTGCGGGAATCCATTGGATGCGGGCGGCACAGGACCGATCTGTGTGAAGAACATTTGGGGACGCCTATGTCTAGCAGTGGACGTCTATTGACTGAAATGATAATGATGACTAATCTTCTAAATACATTCAATAATTCAACAGGGATTAGTGTTATTTGAAGTGTATGAAGTGATAAAAATATTATTTTTTAGTTCGTGGCTTTTGAAGGTGGTTTTTATTTCGTAGAAAAAAAATTTCATGCTTTCTAGTGTCTTATTATTCGGCAGCAGTGGAATGGGGGACGGGAATTCGGTTACGGTCTACCATCTATCAAATAAAGGAATCTTTTGACGACCCGTTTGGAACAGTGGCAGTGAACGCTGCCTCTGATACAAGGGTTGCGGGTTCGATCCCCGCACAGTACAAACATTTGTGTGTATGAACATGTTTGTTTGTATTGGTCTGGGTGTTGTAAGTATGTATTTACAAAAGAAAAGTATTATATGTATATATGTGTGATCCCACTGTTGATTCTGATATCCGTAACACAGGTGCTTGAGCTACCTATCTCGGAGTCAGATCAATGTATGTGATGTTGTGAAATATTTATTTATTTTATTTATTTATTTTAAATCGATACATAAAGACATGATATCGTGTTTGTATCGAATTGGGCATCCCTACGGAACGGGCTGGAAATACTTTCCGAAAATTAATTTCAATTAACCCCAAATAGAGCCGAACTATTGTTAAATTGGACGCGACGATTAAATCCCACGAGATTAGGGAATATTGAAAATTATGGTTTATAGAAGACGCCCTCAGCTTCGCTCGCGTGAAATTCAGTTTGTCACTATAATTGGAATTAATGGGGTTTGTCATTTTTTTATGGAGCCCACCCAAGTATCCGCCATTGTTTTTCTTTTTAGGAGTTTTTTTTTGGTGGCAGACGAGCAGACGGATCAACTGATGGTAAGGAATTGCCTCCGCCCATAGACACCCACGACCAGTGGAGTCACAAGTGCGCTGCCAAACTTTAAACCCCGTTTTGAACTCCTCCGGCAAAACACAGTGCTGCTTCACGCCGGTTTTCTGTAAGGCCGTGGTATCACTTCGGTCGAGCCGGGCCATTTATGCCGAAGCGTGGCTCTCACACTGTGAAAATCCCTCCATCGTTTTCAGCTAATGACTCGTGACAATTTGTATTTGTAACTTAACTGTTACAAATTTCAAACCCCGTTTTGTACTGCTTATAGCGTCCGGCACAACACAGTGCTGCTTCACGCTGGTTTTCTGTAAGGCCGTGGTATCATTTCAGTCGAGCCGGCCTATTCATGCCGAAGCGTGGCTCTCATACTGTGAAAATCTCTCCATCGTTTTCAGCTAACGACTCTTGACAATTCGTATTTGTAATAGTTACAAATTCAAATTGTCCCGAGTCGTTAGCCGAAAATGGAAGCTCAACATTGACTCTTTGGGGTTACAGCTGTACATAATACAAAAGGGCGAGAGCCCTCATAATTAATTCACAGGCGAACCCGGGGGCTGAGCGAGTAGCTTAACAGCGTACAGTGATAGGGGAAATTATTTCGAGCATTTAGCTTTCTTTGAAAGGGTAGGGTTTTGTAGGCGATTAAATATTAGGCAGACGGCAACAACTGTTTTCGGATAAAAGATTGCACGTCGATTGTTAATCGATAATGCGAATGGAGCCCAAATAATCGATTGTATCGATACTATCGATTAAATCCATTTTCCTGGTTCAGGTGTCTCAGCAAATGGACAAAAATTTGTTTTTACTAAACATCATCAAAGATAAAAAAATATTTATTCAATTTAGGTCCCTACAAAACATTTATGAATATCAAAATAGGTTTTTTTTTATTTGTTAGAAATGGGGTGAGCCCTGCGTCTCATAGCCACTGCGACCAGTAAATGATCTATTGTGGCAGCCCCGTAACCTATTACAGCACCTCATGTAGCTCCAGCTCCAGGATAAACCCGAGAATGGAGCTGATGGGGGAGCTCTTGATCTCGTCAGCTGAGATCATATGTGCTCCTAGGTGCCGGCTTCTGCAACGGTGCAGCGCTATGCACTCGCCGAGGACGTGGATAATCGTTTCCTCGTCCTCGCGACAGAACCTGCAGATTTTGGTATCTGTAAGGCGCATGTTGTGCAGGTGCTTGTTTAATTTGCAGTGCCCCGTGAGGGTTCAAAATAGGTTACACATATTATCATCTACCGCTGGTTCGGAATGTCAATTTCTACTGAGAAGACCCAGCAAGAAACACAGAAGTTACTCTTTTCATATTTTGATGATGTTACAGAGTTTCATTTGAGAAGAGAAAAAAAAATAGCTAAGATTGACGAGCACAACTGGACTTGAACTGTCCAACATAGAATAGAATGGAGAAGGTTGAAGGAGACCTACACCAAATTGGTTGAAAACGGCTTAAGATGATGATGTTGAAGAAATCCAATGTAAATCTTTCTTGTTAACAGTAGCCGGCCATTCATGAGAAAGGGTGGCTGTTGGCATGAATGGGCTCGACCTGTGATACCAAGTAGTATTCAACCGCCGAATGAGTTTATGTACCGGATGCTCAATCCGGGGATAGGGGGTTTAAATATTGGCAGCGCACTTGAGACTGGTGTCACAGGTGTCTATGTGATAGATGGCAGACGAGCAGGCTATCCGTCTGCTCATCTGCCACCACATAAAAAAGACACTGATGCACGCACTTTCTCAATGCGATGCCATCGGGCACCCAAGAAGCCGCACCCTTCATTCGGGGATGTTAACATCCTCCAGGCAGATGTGGTAGCTGCCCAGGCTGCCCAGCCTTAAGGCTATCGCTCCCAAGGCCATTATTTGGTTTATGCTGACCGTGGGCCTCGGAGACGATCTATAAGTAGGAGCGGAGGTCATCATCATCATCATCATCAGCCTATTTAAGTCCCCACTGCTGGGGCACGGGCCTCCCTCAATCACATGAGGGGTAATTGCCATACTCACCACGCTTGGCAGACGGGTTGGCGAGGGTTTTGATATAAATGCAGAGTTTTCCTTCTCTGGGTGCTGATGATCATGCCAGCAGCTTTACCTTAGTCACCTTTTACGACACCTCGGTAAGAGTGAGGGTGGCCTATTCTACTCTGCCGGGGACCACACGGCTCATCATCACGGAGCGGAGGTCACAATAGATCAAACATGGTCGCAGTGTCCACTCGGCAACAAGCGCTCCCAGAACTTCGGATAATAAATCTGTGATGATGAGAGCAGTGCACGTCAATGCTGGACTTACTTGGTAGAAGAGCTGGTACTCCGTATCGGTGAGCCTCAGAGCCACCTCCTCCGGGAAGCTTAGGAGACTTTTCAGCGCGGCGAGCTCCTCGTAACTGGAGTCCTCTTGGTTAGAACCTGGTGGAAAAAAGGATTCATCAGAAATTTTGAGCCTCACTAGAAAAAAATATTAGCCTACATAGGTACTGTCCCACTGCAGGGCATAGGCCTCCATCATAGAAATCAAGTCATCGCTATTATGATGGGAGTAGGCTTAATCACCACGCTTGGCTAATGCGGATTGGTGATCACAAACCCAAGCTATGTTCGAAAGATTCGACCACCTGTTGGTCTACTGGTTTAAGTACCGGGACCTGACCATCATGATGATCATCGATGTTCACAGCTCTGATCATCATTATCATCTTTTTTTATGCGATAGGTGGCAGACGAGCAGACGGATCACCTGATGGTAAGCGATTGCCGCCGCCTACATGGACACCCGCGACACAAGTCAATGCCAACCTTTGAACCCCCCTTTCCACCGGATTGGGCCTGCGGTACCCTCACTCAGGCAGCGTAACACAGCACAGCGCTGCTTTTGTTTGTGTCTGACTCGCGCAGGGTATGTGAGTAGTAACTACACAGGACTGCAACAAAGACCTTAAAATATTTTTTTTTATGTTGGAGGCGACAAACGAGCAAGTGAGTCCTACCTGATGGAAAGTAATCAATTTAAACCCCGAAATTGTTTAAAATAGATCCGGCTTAGTAGCTAAATATGAAAATCGATTGGCATCGCTAGTGTGCCCTACCCGTTACCTTAACGTGCTTTCTGAGGCACGGAGGTACAAGATCGCCAACTTCCAAACTCCGGGCTGACAATAAGAATTTCTTACCGAAAACTTAGCCACAAAATTCGGCCCGACCCGGGGATCGAACTCGAGACCTCTAGCGCAGCGGTCGCTTTATGGTGCGACCCACTAGCCACTACGCCACCGAGGCAGTCAATACAGGCAGGCTAAGGCTTTTGGCCGTGTGGTCTCCGGCAGAGTAGAATAGGCCACCCTCACTCTTACCGAGGTGTCGTAAAAGGCGACTAAGGTAAAGCTGCTGGCATGATCATCAGCACCCAGAGAAGGAAAACTCTGCATTTATATCAAAACCCTCGCCAACCCGTCTGCCAAGCGTGGTGAGTATGGCAATTACCCCTCATGTGATTGAGCGAGGCCCGTGCCCCAGCAGTGGGGACTTAAATGGGCTGACGATGATGATGATGATGAGGCTTTAAAATATAATGACGTTATGTAACATTACGAACAAAATGCGAGGTCTAATTTATTTACCCGCAAATGTCAATGAAACCTGCCCACGTGGGGCCACAACCAATTCCCTAAAAGGGTACTGTCTCCTTATATCCCGCCCAGGAACATACGCGAAATCATGACTAAAATTAGTTAGCTCACATTGTATGTCGCAGAAAGGGCCGGCTGGACCGGAGTGATACCAAGGCCTCACAAAAACCTAGTGCGAAGCAACGTCTGTGCTGTTTGCTGCGTGAGTGAGAGTAACGGAGGCTCCATCCTGGCAAAGGGGGTTTAAACGTGGGCAGCACACTTGTTACTCCACTGGTGTTGCGAATGTCAATGCACGGCGGCAATCGCTTGCCATCGGGTAATCTGTTTCCTCATCTGCCACTTTAAAAGGTCATTGTAAATAAGTTTTGTAAATAGTGTAAGTAACTTGTAAATAGTGAAATTGATTTGTATATAATAATAATAATAAAGCAGTGATAATAATACCATAGTGATAGTGATAACCAGCGTCATGGCCTTTGTCTGGGCTGTGACATAAGCTGAGTGAGGACCATTTATACTAGACGTCATAACACATCATAATATTCATTTGGCACTGTCTGGACATGATTGAATATAGTTTTGTTTTTTTTTCCTTTTGTTTTATTTTTATGTATTTTTAATTGTTTTATGTTTTGTTTTCTGTTTGTGCCCAATTGTGTTCTGTTTATAATTTCTATATGCTCTGTGTTGTGATGTCTATAATAATAAATATTTTCTTTCTTTCTTTCTTTAATAAGGCAGTAACGCTGGTAGAGAATTGGTGCTCTTGCTTAAGAGCAACAACTCTCATCAGTGCAGTCAGTCTCCCCATGGCAGCGTTGTGGTGCGTTGAATGGGAAGTGACGTCCCTTGGGTCCCATATCCCCGAGAGTCGATCAGGCCCCTCTCCCCGGTTTGCCTTTATTGGCCGACTGGGGTGGACCCCAGCAGGGGCCGCAGGACTCTCACTAGCTTGCCTTCACCAGCCGGCCAAAGTGGGATGTCAGAGCTATATACTCGCAGGGTGGAAGTGAAAGATGCATAAGTCGCGAGTTGGCACAGTGTCTGTAACCACAGACACTGGGTAGAAAGCGGTGTACACCTCTCGGCACCCTGAGCTGCTCACACCAATGTTGCCCGCCTTGCTATTTCTGGTAGCTAGCGTTTGCTTGGCTTCCTGGTAGCTTTTTATAGGGGGCCCATCTACTAGAGTGGCGAGTCACCGCCTGCCTATTTATTTCGTGATTTTAATCATTGATCGGGCAGGTGCCATAGTCCCTCCATAGTCCTGGTAACCCAATCCACTAGCACCCAACCCAATAGCCCGGTTTCTTTCTACCTTTTTTCTTTCAATAAGTAGTTCTACACCAACCGCCGACTAGTTGGGGGGGGGGGGGGGGGGGGGGGGGGGCTACACTCTCACAATATATACAGGTATAGTCGCCAGATGGTGCCACATCACTTTTAGAGAATATAGTCTATAGAAAGGACATCTACGTGTTTGCGTCGGCCCCACGCACGCCTTCCAAAAATCTGGGACGTAATTGCCCGAGGTTATGGTTCGAAATACAAACACTCAACCCCCAGTCCCTTATTATAAATACACCCCAGCAACTGTCCTTGAAAATAACACACACAAATTGCACTTTGACCGAGCAATACTGAACGACAAGACAATACACTATAACTGGCTTGATCTTGTCATCAAATTCACGAGGTGTTAACCAGGCACACATATTCTCTCATTCACAGCCTTACGTCCCACAAACAGGCCCAATCACACAACCACACAGATCATCACAATCAAGACTCATTATCCCCACCACATCACAATCAGATCCGTAGGAATTGTACTTGGCCTAGGCCCGTACATTTCTGAAAAGCCAGCAAATAGCTGTGATACTCAGCGTATAAAGAATATAATAATAGTACCTATTATAATTTCCACACTACGCCTACCGAGTCGCGGTCTCCACTCAAGGACTTTACGGCTCCAACGGCTGTCAGTTCTGCGGCTAATGTGAGCAGCCCACTGCCACTTCAGCTTGCTAATTCGGTGGGCTATGTCGGTGACTCAGGTTCTCTGTCGGATTACACCATTTCTGATGCGGTCCTTCAGAGATACTCCGAGCATAGCCCTTTCCATAGCACTTTGAGCGACTTTGAACCGCGACAAGATGGGATGATGACATTCGAAGGCTGGCTGGTGTGGGCTGGATGAGAGTGGCCGAAAATCGGGTGCAGTGGCGTGCATTAGGAGAGACCTGTGTCCAGCAGTGGACAAGTGTGGGTTGCTGATGATGATGATAATTTCCACAGGTGCTATCCCTAGAGAACTAAATAAAAGTCTAGACACACAAAACATACCAGCACCCACATATAAACTCTTACATAAAGCGGTCATATTAAATACATGCCGAATGGTGCGAAAATTTCTTAATATAGAATAAGGTTTAAGATGCGCTTGGCTAAGGCCCGTGCTCTTAAAAACACCCCCTCGAGGATAGAAACAAATAAGTTCAGTTTATTACCAGAGAGCAATGGAGAGGGCTATGCTCGGAGTCTCCCTGCGTGATCGTATCAGAAATGATGAGATCCGCAGGAGAACTAATGTCACAGACATAGCCCAAAGGATTGCATGCCTCAAGTGGCAATGGGCAGGGCACATAGCGAGGAGAACAGACGGCCGTTGGGGCGGAAAGGACCTCGAGTGGAGGCCACGTACAGGAAGTTGCAGCCGTGGCAGGCCCCTCACAAGGGGGACCGACGATCTGGTAAAGGTTGCGGGAATCAATTGGATGCGGGTGGTACAGAACCGATTTGTGTGGAGAAGGCCTTTGTCCAGCAGTGGACCTCTATTGGCTGAAATGATGAATGATGATTTTTTATTATAATTTTGCATACAATAACTTCTTGTTCTGATACAATAACGCAGGAATACAAAATAAAAAGCCGGTAAAAGCCCCGCCAAGTTCCGATACGAGTTTGTGAACTTGAAACTATGTAATTTTCCGGCCAATGGAGCGAGTCCAACTTTGCTTCTGTTGTGCCACAGTAAAAAATAGACAGTGTCTAATAAAATGTCTGACTTTTCTACACCTTATTTTTGATTTTCCGACATTTTGGCACTGTTGCAAGCGCCATGGTCACGGAGTAACTGAAGTGTTTGCGGGTAAGTTGTTACTGGCAGACAAAAAGGTCTTTTACTACGCGCACCTGCGATACCACTGTTCACTAACTCACTATTTTCTCGCACCTGTTCTCGACACAACGCAGTTCTCGCAGTTGTTCAGTGTTAAAAATCTGGTAAATAACTATTCTAATGTTACCATTAAAGTTTAAAACGAAGTATGTACTCGTAAAATAAATAATTCTATTTTTATGTTAGACGATCAGACATATCAGGCAGTTCCTGATAATGGAAGTAGACATGTATGTGTCCACCGTCGAAAAATAGCGTGCATGACAATATTCTACAGAATACACTTTGGAGAATGTGCGAAGGAGCTTAATGAGCTAGTTCCGCCCCATTTTACTATCGGGATACTAGGCAAAGACTGGGTTAAAGACTGGGTCGAGAAATGCTATTACTCAATTGACGAATTTTTTAAGGATAGTAATTATAGAATAAATAAATATAATACTAGTTAGCCAGAAGTGACATGTACCTTTAATGATTTAATGGAATAGTGTAGCAATTTTAAGATTTTTTAAATTTTTGTATTGTATGTACTTTCCGTGGGTTTTATTTATTAATTTATTATGAACTTAACAGTCCATTAACTTTAAATAATATATTGTATTGTAATAATCTTAATATTTCGAAATTTGCACGTCCATTACGACGGAATATGTTAGCACTATGTATATGTTAAGACCAATTTATAACCATGTTCTATCGCAAATAAATGATTGATTGATTGATACCATCTCTAACTGGGTTACCATCCCTATATGGTGGAGTTCCATCAGTACTAAACGCTACGCAAACTCCTCTCTGATGTGAACAGGTAAGGAGTGGAACTCGTTGCCAGCAGATGTATTTCCTGAACATTATAACCTGGGCCTTGGACCTCATGTTCACTTAACATCAAGTGAGATTGAGGTCAAATGCTTGTCTGTCGTATCATAAAAAAAACTGTGCAATTGAGGATTTTCTCATAACTATAATAGTTTATTCAAAAAAAAGAGTGGGAAAATCACCGCCTCCATGATTTCCTTTCAATCATTTCGTATTTCTACAATGAGAGAACATCGTGGAGAAAACTACACGTTTCGGATGAGTTTCTGATACCTGTCGTTAAACCCCCCTTTCCCTCCAATTGGGCCTCTGGTACCCTCACTCACGCAGCAAAACACAACACAGTGATGCTTCACGCCGGTTTTCTGCCGGCCGTGGTATCACTTCACTCGGGTCGGCACATTCGTGCCGAAGTGTTGCTCTCCCACGGTCAAATTACTTGACTTCCCCAATCCTGGATCACGGTTCAAGCTTACCCTGGACTCCATATGATACTGAAGATGAAAATGAAAATGAATATATCGTTTATTCAAGAAACACTGATACATAGCAATATTTGAACTGCTCTCACATGTTGGATCGGATAATACTGAGTGCATTGATGATACTGAGTTTTACTCTACTGCGTGCATGCGGTTGAAAATTCTGGAATCTAAAAGTTCCAACGTTTATTGGAATTAAATTTCCAGTTGCGCTCATACTTATTTGTTCCAACAATTTTGATGTTCGCTAGACAGACTTGTGTTGTGGTTTTGTTCGATATTGTTTTAAACTTGGCTCTCTGTTTACCATTTAGCTTATCTATATTTAGTTATGGAAACAAAATATCGATTAAAGACAAAAAAAAACTAATTTTACGTTAACATTTTTAGCAAACCGGAACGGACTGGGCGAACTGTCAATCGCTTTCTATCCATTTTTTTTTAAATTGTATTTATTTTTCCAAAAAGTTCAGTAACAGGTAAAAATCGCAGAAGAAGTACCTAACGCCATTTTAATAGAAAAAGAATTTCACGTCACATTTCCTTTCTTAAAATATTGTAGCTTTTAAATTATTTTTATTGCAATAATGGCCAGTTTTAACATGTATCCTCATTATAAATGACCTCTTTCGCGACTTGGGTTACTTTTTATTGTTATTATATAGGTACAATGCTGTTAAAAATTATAAAAAAAAAGTTCACAAAGTGTCACTTTTCCAAAAATGGCGCATTCTTAGGGTTCCGCACCTCAAAAGGAAAAAACGAAACCCTTATAGGATCACTTTGTTGTACGTCTCTCTGTTTGTCTGTTAAGACCCTTTATCTTAAGAACGCGTGGACGTGTCAAGCTGAAATTCACATGAAATACTGAGGTCTATTGTCCCTTTAAGCTGTGAAAATATCAAACTTCTAAGCCAAGCCGATCAAAAGATACAGCCGAATATGTCGATATTTTCAACAAATTTACACACTCGCAAAGGAAGGAAGACTTGCCGTCCCGGTCCTCAGACTTCATAAAATCGGTAATTCGTTTGTTGGCTTAAGTATTAAGATATTTAATAAGCTACCACAAAATGTCATTAACCTATCACTGGATAAGTTTAAGTCTCATATTAAAACCTGCCTAATGAAGAAAGGTTACTATAGTGTACAAGACTATTTAAATGATAAAGATTCTTGGTCAAGTTAATTGATTCTCTAACACTTTAGACAAAATCGGCAGAAGACTAATTGGTCTGTAGGATTCCACTTCGTTCTCTGGTTTACCCGATTTGTGGATCATGATTATCTGCGAGACCTTCCACAAAGTTGGAAAGTGTTGAACTCTAAGAATGCCATTATAGAGTGTGGTTATAAACACGATAGCCTTCCTGGGCAGGTTTTTCAGCACTTCCTTCGTGATGAGGTCATAGCCCGGTGCTTTACGATCTTTAAGAAACCTGATAATTCTCCATACCTCTTTTACTGTTGCTGGTTGCGGAGGCAATACCATCTGATACGGTTGATTTAGGACAACCTCAACAGATCTTTCCGACTCTTCATCTGTCACATTGTTAGGTTTAAAGACTTTCGCTAGACGTTCGGCGAATAAATCAGCCTTTTCTTGTGCAGATTTAGCCCAGCTGCGGTCATCTTTTCTTAACGGACATTTGCCCTGTTGTGGTTGGTTGCTGTTAAGTTTCTTGGTAAATTTCCACATTGAGTAATTAGTAAATTTCCATGGTAAATCTCTTGGTAAATTTCCACATTCCACATGGAGTCATACCGGACCACCAATTTGGATTTAGACAGCACCACTCAACAATTGAACAGGTGCACCGAGTGACTGATGAGATCAGAAAAGCCTTGGAAAATAAGGAATACTGCTCCGCAGCATTCCTAGATGTACAGCAAGCTTTCGATAAAGTGTGGCACGAGGGCCTACTCTGTAAGATCAAAACTTCTCTTCCACATAGCTACCATCTCTTAATGAAATCCTACCTGACAGACAGGTTATTCCAGGTTAGAGAAACAGGAGAGACCTCTGGATTCCATGTCATAGAAGCAGTTGTCCCACAAGGATCAGTGCTCGGTCCAGTGCTGTACACAATTTTTACCTCAGACTTGCCTGAAGCCAATGGGACAGTTACAGCAACCTTCGCGGACGACACTGCAGTAATAGCCAGCAATAGATGTCCTGTAGTGGCTTCCAGTACCTTGCAGAGAGGGCTGAATGAGGTGGGCAACTGGTTAACAAAATGGAGAATCAAGGCTAGTGCTACTAAATCCACACACATAACTTTCTCACTCAGAAGAGGAGACTGCCCCTCAGTTCGCCTACAAGAAAAAACTCTGCCCCATACTGATCATATTAAGTATCTTGGCCTGCATCTCGACCGTAGACTCACCTGGAAGAACCATGTTAAATCGAAGAGAGAGGAAATAAACATAAAATACAAGAAAATGCTCTGGTTGTTAGGAAGAAACAGCAAACTCTCTGTAGATAATAAGCTCTTGATCTACAAGTCACTACTAAAGCCAATTTGGATGTATGGCATACAACTATGGGGAAGTGCCAGTGACTCGAATATAGCAATGATACAGCGCCTACAAAATATCATTCTGCGCACCATATCCGGCGTCCCTTGGTTCGTAACAAACACGGAAATCCACCAAAACCTACAGATGAGCACTGTCAAGGAGGAAATACGATCAACTGCAAAGAAATACCAAGATCGTCTCTCGCTACACCCTAATGACCTGGTAGCGACATTAAAAACCCAAAACTACCCTAATCGCCTAAAAAGGCACAATATACTCTGGCTACAGGAGAGAGTATAGGGTCACTGGACCAGGAGAAGTGTCCTTACTGGAGGGCACACTCAGCAAGCCTATCACAATCAACGCATCCATTCATAGTCCAAAGACTGATCGTGGATTAAAATAGAACAAAAAAAAAAAAAAAAGTTAATTGATTAATATTTTGAATTGTTATTCATAGTAGTCTATTAACGTTCATAATTGTATTTTTTTTCTTCTCGATTGAAACTCTGTAACATCATCAATATTTCAAAAGAGTAACTGAGTTTCTTGCTGGTGTCTTCTCAGTAGAAATCAACATTCCGAACCAGCGGTAGATATTATGTATCTATTTTGACATTCATAAGTGTTCTGTGTGGACCTAAATTGAATAAAGAATTTTTTATCTTTATCTTTATCTAAGAATCAAAACCTACAGGGTACTTCCCGTAAACTCAGAATCTTGAAATTTGACATGAAGCATTGTCATATAATGCAAATATAGGGAAAATTGCGAAAATTGCGAAATACTCATTTTTTTAGTTATACAATATAATAAAAATATTTTGATAAAATGTAATGTACGGCGAAACCCTCGGTGCGCGAGTCAGACTCTCACTTGGCCGGTTTGTTTTTTACTTAACATTGTCGATAGGGAAACTATCGATAGTTCCACAACACTAGTTTGTTTACCCGAATAAAAAAAATAACATCCACGTTGGATGCGCCACAAATTTTACTATCGATAGTATCGATAATTTTGACAAATACCAATACTATCGATAGTTCGGCAACACTATTTTTTACCCGAATAATGAAAAAATAAAAATTAACATCCACGTTGAATGCACACTTTTGAGAGTTCAGACATATTTTTTCTCAAAAATTTTATCTTAAATTTTCACTCGTTTCAGCGGTCCTGAAGATTTCAAGCTTCAATGTGATTAAACAGATGGGTGTGATATTTGAATTTCAAATCAGATGGATTGATGAAAATATCTTTTTAGAATTCATACTTTTGCTTCAGTCAATTTTTATTCATTTGAATTTTTCTTAATCCTGGCGGAGAGGGATTAGCTGGTATTATCTGATAAAGGTGTGTATTTTTGTAATATGAAAAGATATGAAGATAATATTCACTTGAAAATTATTCTATTAACATCTTAGCACGTTTTAGGGTTTCGTACGTAAAAAGGAAAAAACGGAGGGAGGAAAAAGCCTATGAGATTACTGTTCTCGGTCTGTTCGTGTTCCGTTTATCTATCTATACGTCTGTCCGTCTGAGCGTCTGTCCGGTTGTCCGTTTATCCGTCTGTCCTTTTATCTTTCTGACCATTTATCCGTCTGTCCTTCTATCCGTCTGTCCGTTTATCCGTCTGTCCTTCTATCCGTCTGTCCGTCTGTCAGTTTATACGCCTGTGCCTCTATCCGTCTGTTCGTTTATCCGTCTGTCTTTCTATCCATCTGTCCGTTTGTCCGTTTATCCATCTGTCCTTCTATCCGTCTGTCCGCCTGTCCGTTTATCCGTCTGTCCTTTTATCCGTCTGTCCGTTTATCCGTCTGTCCTTCTATCCATCTATCCGCCTGTTCGTTTATCCGTATTTCCTTCTATCCGTCTGTCCCTATGTCTGATTATCCGTCTGTCCTTCTATCCGTCTGTCCGTCTGTCCGTTTATTCGTCTGTCCGTTTATCCGTCTGTCCTTCTATCCATCTGTCCGTATGTCCGTTTATCCGTCTGTCCTTCTATCCATCTGTCTGTCCGTTTGTTTATTAGTCTATGCCTCTATCCGTCTGTCCTTCTATCCATCTGTCCGTATGTCCGTTTATCCGTCTGTCCGTTTATCCATCTGTCTTTCTATCCGTCTGTCCATTTATCCGTCGGTCCTTCTATCCGTCTGTCTGTCTGTGCGTCTGTTTGCCTATCCGTATATCCGTCAGTACATCTGTGTGACTATCGTAAAAAGGTATCAAGTTGAAAAAGCATATCATAGCGTCGCAAGCGTCAGGTGAGCCATCTGCTCGTTTGTCCACCATAATTTTAAAAAAATGATTACGCTTTTCAGAAACTATCTGACACGTACAGGTTTCCTCACGATGTTTTCTTTCACCGCCGAGCTAACAGAAATACATGAGATTGTGCATGCTCGGATTCGAATCTCGATTCTCCGTTTGGAACGTGAGTTCTTAACCACTGAGCTGGCTTAAAACTAGGACGAGGATGGCAGATGAAAAACAAGATGGCGAAATGTAGAAGCTTATAACTAGAGGTGGGTGGCTGTGGGGTTAGGGATGATGATGATGATGAAACTTACTCTCTTCATCACCGCTTGTCTGGGCGGAGGCTCCACTAGGGCCGGCCTTGGTCCCGTCTCGCATCTCACACTTACTCTAAAACTACCACTAGTTCACTCCACCACTAGTTGACTTCACTCCCCCACTTGACTTCACTGCGGTTACGCGACTAGTACACTTCACTACGCTAGGTTACGCACTAGTACGATTCACTCCCGATTAGTTTACTTCACTACGAGTTCACTTCATTAGTCTATATTGTCTTAAAATGAATGTAGATTATGTGTGGATTTTCCGTCATGGTTGTAGATTTTTGCGTTTTTGCGGTTTCAGCATTATGCCTCAATGGTTGGTTTCTGAAACAAAGGAAAGAAAATGTAATGAAAGCTAGTTTGAATAATGGTAAAAACCATGGCAAGTTTAGCCCAAACTGGCGACACCAATCTATTTGAAAGAAAGAAAGAAAATATTTATTATTAGGTATAGACATCACAACACAGAGCATACAGCAATTATAAACAGAACACAATTTGGCACAAACAGAAAACAAAACATAAAACAATTAAAAATACATAAAAATAAAACAAAAGGAAAAAAAAACAAAACTATATTCAATCATGTCCAGACAGTGCCAAATGAATATTATGATGTGTTATGACGTCTAGTATAAATGGCCCTCACTCAGCTTATGTCACAGCCCAGACAAAGGCCATGACGCTGGTTTTCAGTGAGATCAGCTGAATGAGTGCCACGTACGCTTGTCTAGTGTATTTTGTGTACCTAACGTGTATGTGTAATGTGGGTATATATATCTACTAAGAAGAAAATATCAAATAATAATGGGATACATACTATTAAATTATTATAATGAATAAATAGGAGTATTTAAATTGTTAGCTACTAAACCAGATCTACTTTAATCAATTTCGGAGCGGGAGTCTCTGTGCAAAAATTAATACTATTTATTATAATTGTGTACTACTTTTTGATCTGTTTTTGCACTCGATATTTGGATTAACGCCATAAGTGGCCGTTTTTGGCGGTAATTCAAATTTCGAGTACAAAAGCAGACCCAAAAGTTAAGTATAAGTATTAAATATATTGTATAAATGTTTTCCGAGAGGCTGCAGCTTTGAAATAGTTTTTTTTCTATGCGATTGCCGCCGTCCATGGACACCCGAAAAACCGTGGAGTCACAAGTGCGCTGCCAACATTTAAACCCTTTCCGGATTGATCCTCCGGTACCTTCACTCACGCAGCCAAACACAATGCTGCTTCACGCCGGTTTTCTTCGGCCCATTCAAACCGAAGCGTGGCTTTCCCACGGTTAGTCTCTCCTAATTCCGTCCCTTCCGTTCCTAAATCTATATTTACTGAAGTATTTGTCTTACGGTTTCGAATACTTCCAAGTCGAGGCACGGACGTTTCAGGCTATTTACACGATTTACAGCGTTCGCCGATCGTTTCGGCCCCGAAGGCCGAAAAGGGGCCCATCCACGGGCAAAATTCCAGGAAAAACTGCTGAATTTTGTCGTCTAAATGACTTTTGTGTTATGAATTTTTAAGATTGAAAACATTTATTGCCATAAAATACTTTTTTCATGTCGTAGGTGGCAGAGGAGCAGACGGATCGCCTGATGTTTAGCGATTGCCGCTGCCCATAGACACCCGAGACACCAGTGGAGTCACAAGTGTGACTGCGGCAGCGAAACACAGCACAGTGCTGTTTCACGCAGGTTTTCTGTGATGCCGTGATGTCACTTCCATCGAGCCAGCCTATTTATGCAGAAGCGTGGCTCTCCTACTGTTAAATAAGGTTTGTAATTAAGTTTCTTGTTTTTGAAAAAATCATGAATTGTGCCATCCTATACTAAGAAAAGAAGCATATAACAGAAAGGTTGGCGAAACCTGAATAGGTACTTGATTTGACAATGACATAAGTGACATTGATAGATTTGACAGTTTTAAAATAATAATAACAAACTCAATTAAAGAGATTCATCAACACCAAATCGCATCACCGTCCAATTTCAACAAGAAAAGAAACGTCTCTTTAATCACTTGACATTGGCAAGTTGCGGCAAGTCGCAGAGCCATTATTAAAAAAAAATAGATAGGCTTTAGTGGTTTATCATACATATAGGGAATTACATTAATATGATCTCGTGTCTTGCTTACATAGCACACAAGTATATCAAAACTAGGCAATCTCGTCTTCACTTAGTGTTGGGACATTAGTTCCACTTTACACCAATAGATGGCGCTAAGTGTCGATTAAATCGCGCAAGCGTATCGTGTTTTCGGATTGACTATAAGCGTTGCGGCTGTCCGAAGGATTTATTTCCTTATATAAAGTATAGATACATGAATGAATACGAATAATAATATAGGAAAATTTAGGAATATAAATGCATAAAGCCTTAGATTGTCCGTGGCCGTGTGGTCCCCGGCAGAGTAGAATAGGCCACCCTCACTCTTACCGAGGTGTCGTAAAAGGCGACTAAGGTAAAGCTGCTGGCATGATCATCAGCACCCAGAGAAGGAAAACTCTGCATTTATATCAAAACCCTCGCCAACCCGTCTGCCAAGCGTGGTGAGTATGGCAATTACCCCTCATGTGATTTAGGGAGGCCCGTGCCCCAGCAGCTGGGACTTAAATGGGCTGACGATGACGATGAATGAAATAGAACTGATAGGGGCATCATCATATTTAACACTATTGATATTTTATTTTAAAAATCTAATTTATTTCTATTTTATTTATTTGATTTTACTGTTCTATTATGTATTTTTAATTTGCTTCTTTTGACTTAGAAACCGACAATTTGGGTTATTTATATTGATATTATCTGTCGCGCTTATTTTTATTTCTTTTTTTTAGTTGTAATTAATTTGACAAGGATTGTATTCTTCTGCCTTTTTATTGTAAATTATCCGTGAGTGACCAATGAACATGAATGTAATGTAATAATGTATCCTAACCTTATACTGCGTTTTGGATTAATTTCTGTTAGCTTATAAGGTGGCTGAATAATAAATAAATAAATCAGTCTGCTAGCCAGTGCTAGCGCCATCTAGAGGAAAACGACCAATACTCAACGGCTACGTAGTACGTACCTTCGGGAATCAGTCAGGGAGACGATTAGGTTAAAAATATCAGAAATTATTTTATTTGATATATAACAAGGGAATGGGCCACTCGACCGGCGTGATACGACAACTCACAGAAAACCGGCGTGAAGCAGCACTTTGCTGTGTTTCGCTGCCTGAGTGAGGGTACCGGAGGCTCAATCCAGGGGAAAGTGGGGTTTCGAAGTTGGCAGCGCACTTGTGAATCCATTGGTGTCGCGGGTGTCTATAGGCGGCGGCAATCGCTTACCATCAGGTGATCCGTCTGCTCGACTACTATCCTTCACAAAAAAAAATACCAATATCATTTGGAACCAAAGTTTATTTTCATTACTTTTTTAATATTGCTTTTGTAGGAAGGTGGCTTGAGGTCATTGTTTCGGAAACACGCTTTACTAGCGCGATGTAAAAATGGATAGTGACATCTACCGAAACAACGCCGAACCATCTGCTTGATTGCTTTTTAAAGCTACATCTGCTTTTTACAAGCACCATCTCACGAAAACAGCTGAACAACTTTTCCCATACCAAGGAAAAAAGCACTATGTGAAATGACCCTGTTGGAAATCTTACAAAAGTCGCCCCGTGTGTAGCAAGGGCGTAAGAGCCCCCTCGACGGGCGAAGGGCAACCCAAAGTGTTCTCACGTCACTACGAACCGCTGACTTCTGCTAATTTATAGGGGGCGTTGTAATCACCCCGTACTTTAGGGTAATATAGGGTGTAATCACCCCGTACTTTAGGGTAATATAGGGTGTATAGTTACAAAGGGATCTGATTGGTAGAGAAGGGTTAAGGCTGTAATGCTGTATATTTTACTTTAAGGTGACGGGTAGGGCACACTAGCGACGCCAATCGATTTTAATTTTTAACTACTAAGCCGGATCTATTTTAAACCATTTCGGGGTTGCAACCTCTCGGCAAACACTTATGCTATTTATTAAATAACCATGCACAAATGTTGGGTCCGTATTTGTACGCGAAATATTGATTCACGCCAAAAGTGGCCGCTTTTGACGCGAAACAATATTTCGCGTACAAATACGGACTCAACATTTGTGCATGGTTATTTAATAAATAGTATAAGTGTTTGTCAAGAGGTTGTAACCCCGAAATTGTTTAATAGAGATGTGTTCTTGACCCTTTTTTCCCCAGGGGAATTTGCTTGACGGTACCGTGTGGGGTATCAAACGAAAGAGCTATTTTAGAACATTTAAAATTATGTCATTTTATTTACATGACTAAAAATATGTTAAATAAAAATAAAGTTTAAAAACTAAAACCCGACTAACAATGCCTACCTACTGAAGCAAAATAGATTCATTCATCATCATCATCATCAGCCCATTTAAGTCCCCACTGCTGGGGCACGGGCCTCCCTTAATCACATGAGCGGTAATTGCCATACTCACCACGCTTGGCAGACGGGTTGGCGAGGGTTTTGATATATATGCAGAGTTTTCCTTCTCTGAAATGAAGATGTTGGGTGCTGATGATCATGCCAGCAGCTTTACCTTAGTCGCCTTTTACGACACCTCGGTAAGAGTGAGGGTGGCCTATTCTACTCTGCCAGGACTACACGGCGAAAATAGATTCATTATAGTAATATAATAAAATTAATGTGGCATACGACCACGGCGATACGGCATAATAATTTCAGCAAAGACATTAGACTGACCGGATGGCGCAATTGGTAGTGACCCTGCCTCTTACGTCAATGGTCGTGGGTTCGATCCCCACCCTGGACAAACATTCGTGCGATGAACACTTGTGTTTGTTCGGTGTCTGGGTGTAATATATGTATTTAAGTATATATTTGTGTTCCTCTGTTGTCTGATATCTGTAACACAAGTGCTTAAGCTACTTAGTACGGAATCAGTTCAACCTATGAGAAGTTGTGAGAATTTTTCTTGTTTCGTACTTTTTAGAGCGTGTTTTTTTGGTAGTCGGATTTTAGTTTTAAACTTCATTTTTATACTAAGCGAGGTAGGAAGTGGCGTGAAAAGCGCATTGTTGCGGAATAAAATCCATTCAGGTGATGTTGGGATATTAATTTATGGTGTAAAGTATTACACTGAAATAAACCATATAAGGTATTTGTATGTAATAATATCCTCCAACCGATTACGGCTACGGCGGCCAATCTCAACGATCAGCCACGTGCGCAAACACAAGTGCACTCTCTTTTCCCTTACCCTCATATTCCGATGGGACACTACTGTGACACGACCAGAGAGGGATAGGGCGCAGGACCAACGGCTTAACGTGCTTTCCGAGGCACGGGGGTACAAGACCGCCAACTTCCAGACTCCGGGCTGCCACTAAGAATTTCTTACCGTAAACTTAGGTACAAATTTTTAGCCCGACCCGGGGATCGAACCCGGGACCTCTTGTACAGCCGTCGCTTTAAAGTGCGACCCACTAACCACTGCGCCATCGAGGCAGTCAAATCGGGTTGTATGTAGCATAAATCCCGTACCGTACATAACCAGTCAGAACTCTGAATGCGCCCTCTGCCGGTCGTTACCGGCTGAAACTTTTGGGTTGCTGAAATTACATGAAATATGAGCGCGGTTTCAGCACAGATAAAACTGTTTCAGTTAGCAAAGTTAGTCTTTTTTTATGAGAAAAATGAGCAAGCGAGTCACCCGATAAATAAATATTTCACAACATCACATACATTGATCTGACTCCAAGATAGGTAGCTCAAGCACCTGTGTTACGGATATCAGAATCAACAGTGGAATACAAATATATACATATAAAATTTTTCTTTTGTAAATACATTCTTATAATACATAGAAACACCCAGACCAATACAAACAAACGTGTTCATGCACACAAATGTTTGTACTGTGCGGGGATCGAATCCGCAAACCTTGGACCAAAGGCAGCGTTCACTATCACTGTTCCAAACGGGTCGTCATGGCAAGATGGCACCCGATGGCAAGCGATAACCGCCGCCCATGGATTCGGCGGGTAAAGGTAAAGGTTTTAAATTAGTGTCTAGTGGTTTTTAGTGTGCAAGTTTGGTGTTTATTTGTGCAGTGAAGTGCCGCAAAGTGATCCTAATAATAAGAATCGTTGGATTGTATCGTTTTTAACACTGCTATTGTGTGTCGAGTGCGTTGTCTCGTGACAACTTGCTTGGACCTAATAGTCTTAAAACCCGCGATTGCTTTTAGAGTGATATCCGCTGATTCCGTAGGTCGATAAAACGCAAAACACTGGCGTTTTATTGAGTGACTGTGACTTTGACTGACTTCGACTGTTGACTACCTACTTGTTCTCAATAAGTTACTTGACATTGGCGAATTATCTTCGGTTGTCCCGCTTAATAATGCCTAAAATCTAAAACATGATAATGGCAGGAGTAATTCTCAGTCGAGAAGTTGATTGCCACAAATAAAATAAGAAGAAGAAGAACCGCTGCCCATGGACATCAGCCACACCAGAGGGAGTGGAGATGCGTTGCCGGCCTTTTAGGAAGGTATAGGCTCGTTTTTTGAGGATTTCAATGTCGTACCGGTTCGGAAATATCGCTGCAATAAGTTGATTCCACAATGAGGAGGTGCGTGGTAAAGAATGACGTTTAAAGCCGAAAACCGGCGTGAAGCAGTATGCGCTGTGTTTCGCTGCATGAGTGAAGGTACTGCAGGTCCAATCCAGGGGAAGGGGGATTATAAGGTAAGGAGCGCACTTGTGACACCACTGGCCCACTCGAGGTCATATGCGTTCTTCCAAACTTCTCCATCTTAAGTTCCCTCCTCATTCATCTCAATCCTACTCCCAATCCTTCACCGTGCAGTCTATCCGACTGTGGAATGCTTTACCTCTGACAATCAGGCAATCCAATTCAATACCCATCTTAAAAGCCCAAATTAAATCACATTTCCTGAACCTTTGAGACCACTGTTCCCACTTCCTCTCACCCATCTCTTCCTGTCCTCTGAGAATCATTCGTCTGCTTTGGGATCCATTGTTATTATTTTAGTTGCTAAATTTATCTATTTATTAATCATATATATTATATATATTGTATGTATTAGTATATTCATATTTTATTTATGTATTTGCATTTAAACTTTCTGTGTAAGTATATAAATATTTAAGATTGCACCGCCCTACACCTTCATCAAGTGTCCTTTATCCAAAGGTTGCCTGGAAGAGATCGCTCATAGTGATAAGGCCGCCTTCGTTGTTTTCATACTTTATTTTGAGTGCAATAAAAGTATATTCATTCATTCATTCATTCACTGGTGTTGCAGGTGTCCATAGGCGGCGGTAATCGCTTACCATCAGGTGATCCGTCTGGAATGGAAAACAAGGTTACAGAAATGATCTTAAAATAGTTACATAATAATATATAGTATTAATTGTTCCTACCTTTTCAGGCATAAACACATACCCCCTTATTACAAATCGCGAACTGAGGATAGTACCTGATTAAAATTCGTGCCCGTCCCTTTTAACATTGCGTTTTGGAAAGAGATGGCATGAGTTTTAGTAAGGCAATAACTTTTGATTGCGATTTATAATAAGGTGGATTGTGTTTATCATCATCAGCCCATTTAAGTCCCCACTGCTGGGGCACGGGCCTCCCTCAATCAAGGGGTATTTGCCATACTCACCACGCTTGGCAGACGGGTTGGCGAGGGTTTTGATATAAATGCAGAGTTTTCCTTCTCCGGGTGCTGATGATCATGCCAGCAGCTTTACCTTAGTCGCCTTTTGCGACACCTCGGTAAGAGTGAGGGTGGCCTATCCTACTCTGCCGGGGACCACACGGTGTTTATACTCAGTTATAAACCATTAATAAAAGATTCATGCCGAAACTTGGCTTCCCCACGGTCGAACTCTGCTCTGCAATAAGCTCACTGTCATCCCATAAACTGGTAGCTTTGTAAATGTGTTTAAAACCTGTCCTGGGGCACTAACCACGAAAAGTTACACATAAAGCCTACTTACTTAGTCTGTATGGATCTTACTATAAGCACTGGACCTTTGTAGTTATCTTGTTTTTATGTCACCATTCTACCATTAGCTCAGCTGTGAGGAAACCTGTGCGTCTCAGATATATTCTCAAAATTATTGATAAATAAATAATGAATAAAAAAATTTCGCAACATCACATACATTGATCTGACTCCGAGATAGATAGCTCAAGCACCTGTGTTACGGATATCAGAATCAACAGTGGGATTACAAATATATATGTCACCGGAAAATAACAAAATCCGTAAGTTTATCAATTTACTAGGAAGTTTATAAACTTTCGTAGGATTCTAAACGGGAGATAAATTGTATTATTTTACGTCCACATTTTCGTACATTGATGTACTTACTCAACTCACTCTTAAAATAATAAGTAAGCAATATCCAAACGCTACGCGCGATCTGATTGGCATTGCCATTATGAAAATTGACCAATCAGAGAGCAGTGTGTTATTTTACGTTTTTCAAAGATTCGTATATTTAAAAGAGTTTCAATGATTGGTCGAACCATATAAAATTTTACGAATAGATATCCGTTAGTTTATAAATTTAACGTGTGCCGTCGGAAATTGACAAATTTACGAAAGTGTAAACGTAAAATAATACAATTTATTTCCCGTTTAGAATCCTTCGAAAGTTTATAAACTTCCTAGTAAATTGATAAACTTACGGATCTTGTTATTTTCCGGTGACATATACATACAATACTTATTTTTTGTAAATACATACTTATAATACATAGGAAACACCCAGACCAATACAAACAGACATGTTCATGCACACAAATGTTTGTACTGTGCGGATACTTACCTACAATATTTGAGATAGTTATTCTGAACATGTAAATGTGATTCTATTGGTCTGGAAAAGGTTGCGAAGGTCAGACGGCAGTCGCTTCATTGTAATTACCAGACTCCCCAAATCCTGAATCATGGTCCAAGCATACCCCGGGCTCCGAAGCGACAGCTTTGGACGCAACTGGGAATTACCCGCTAGATAAATGCACATGTCTGTAAACAAGCTTTAAACTCCAAATAAAATACAATACCTTTTCTTAAGAAGCGACTACTCCACTCCAGACCATCTATAATTTAACATTTAAAAAACCCCCGACGGCGGCCATCTTGGATTAGAAATTTGTCACAAAAAATATATTCTGCTATTTAAGCCCTTTTATATGATACCCATATTGTGGGAGTTGTGTTAAAACATACAATCCTTATCTTTGTGACGGCGGCCATCTTGGATCGATTCTTATCCAACATAGCAAAGAACACTCCCTCCTTATTCATCTTTCGAACAAAAAACAAAATCAAAATCGGTTCATTTGTTCGGGAACTACGAAGCCATAGACAGACACACACACATACACGTCAAACTTATAACACCACGTCGTTTTTGCGTCGGGGGTTAAAAAGTACAACTGTGAATCAATAAAGGAAAGTACTAAGAAGTTTTGAAATGTACTTTTGTAAGACTATCTTCGTACAAGTGACCATATTTGTGGCGACATAATACACATGGTATCCACGGAAGACCAGCGCCAAGGTGTCCCTCCGAACAACTCATAATGGAACCCTTATAGTGCTTGATTCCTTCTTTTTTTTGTCATTATAGAATTCTCTTTTTATATTTTACTGCTCATCATCAGCCCATTTAAGTCCCCACTGCTGGGGCACGAGCCTCCCTCAATCACATGAGGGGCAATGGCCATACTCACCACGCTTGGCAGACGGGTTGGCGAGGGTTTTGATATAAATGCAGAGTTTTCTTTCTCTGGGTGCTGATGATCATGCCAGGCAGCTTTACCTTAGTCGCCTTTTACGACACCTCGGTAAGAGTGAGGGTGGCCTATTCTACTCGGCCGGGGACCACACGGTATATTACTGCTATTAGCTACTTATATGATTGTACTGTCTGTAACCTGTAATAATCACTAAATAAGTCATTTATCTATCTACCTACATACCTATCTAATTATTCTTATTGCCTAAAGTGGCCACCTTTTTTTTACAGAAGCTCAATATATTGGCTCTCCTCAGCCTGATGATAAGCAAGGGAAGAGCCCAAGTTGCAATTACAACGGAAGCGATGTCAAGGCATCACCTCCATTGGCACCGCCATACTGGCCCGCGAGATGCTTCTTCACGCTTCGCTTGAAGGAATCCATATTGTAGGAAGGAGGAAATACATGTGCCGGCAACGAGTTCCATTTCTTGATGGTTGACTTTCAGCAATAACAAAAATTTGCAAGAAATTATGACATAATTTTGTCTCAAAATAACCTTGTTTGCGGGCGGAGTCGGGCATGATGATGAAAACGACCTGTTGAGAATTTACAGAGGATTTATTTTGTTCGAATCGTCGCGTCGTAGTTCCAGAGAGAAGTGAAGAGAAAAAATATGGCGGGCACGCAGGCTCCGTGCTGTTTTATTTTGTGCGACATCTAGCGGCTGTGTGAGGGACTGGCTACAGAGTTATTGTCGACAAATGTAATACTATTAGCCAGTTCCACGCAAAGATGCTAGATGGCGCTGAGTATTAATGCTTTCATTTATAGATTACCGTTGTATTTCTTAAAAAAAATGTCCCCTAATCGCCACGCTTATTACAAATCTATTTGCGGCGCTATTTTCGTCGATGCGTCATTGATAGATACTCTATATTGCACAACATACGAAACTTAAAAGCTACAGAGATACAATGTACAATTTAGGCGGTCTTAAATTGAAGTTTTACGTAGGCCTCCCCATAGACTTCGCTCGCAGAATCCGAGAGAGAACAAAACAAAGGAAGATTATCTTCCTAACCCTGGTACTAAGGAAGTAGTGATGTAATTATAATTTTGACTATCGATAGGACAAGGTGTCTGGTGGCAGATTTATGTAAAGAAAAAAAATCATCATCATTTGAGCCAATAAACGTCAACTGATTGACATCCTCATCATCTCGATGGATGGCGGTCTAATACTGTGCGTTTCTCGCGGAACTTTCTACCACGTACATCAGTTCTGTGGAATGGTTTGGCTGCAGGAGTTTTTCCCGACGGCTACGACTTAGGGACCTTCAAGGGAAGAGCGTATTCTTTTTAGGGTTCCGTAGCCAAATGCCAAAAAACGGAACCCTTATAGATTCGGTATGTCTGTCCATCTGTCCGTCTGTCCGTCCGTCCGTATGTCACAGCCACTATTCTCCGAAACTATTTTTATACATATACGGGTCTATACACTTGAAACTGTGGTGTGGGGTATCTATGATAGGTCTTTAAAAATGATGTTGAGGTTTTTAACATCATTTTTTTTTAAACACAATACTTTGCGCAAGAGACGCTCCTAAAGTGGTAAATTGGGTCCCCCCTCCCGTCCCCCCCTTCTCTAACTTCTATATTATGTAAATGAATTATAAAACTAAAAAAAATATATGATTTACAATAATCATGAAAACTAACAACGAAAATTGGTTTGAACTAGATAGGTATAGTGAGTAGTATTTTTTTACGTATATACGTTATAAACCGTAAACCGCAATTCACCTTCTATATTTATCTTACTTGCTGCTACGGAACCCTTCATGGGCTAGTCGACTCGCACTTGGCCGGTTTTTAAAATGGCCGGCAATACATCGGCGATCTTCTTGATTTCGCGGATGTTCATGGGCGGCATTGATTACTCTCCATCAGGAGACTCCTTGCTCGTTTGTTCACCTCTAGCTAAAAAAAACATAGGCCTCTCCCAAAGATCTCCACACACTGATCGGTTCTGTGCCCCCCGCATCCAAGGAAGGAAGGCCGATGACAAACAAACAAACAAACAAATAATTCTTTATTTGCATAGGCTTGTACACAGCACTTACAAATCGTCATACATTTGAATGACTTAAAACTATTTATAAGTACTTATGTATAATTTACATGTTAATACATATATATGTTGATACATAAAATATACTAAAGAAATAAATAAACATAATGCGATTCTACCACCGGCTCGGAAAGTTGTTTCTGGTCGAGAAGATCCGGCAAGAAACTCGCCAGTTACTCTTTTTAATCGCCAAACTTTCATACAATGTTGTGTCATCATCATACCGAGCCATACAGTTTAATTGTTACACAAAATAAAATAAAGGAAATAATAATAAATAAATATTATGAGGTAAACCGAAGCAGACCAGTCCCCAAAGGTGGCACCTGTTCACAAGTATGACGTACGTGCCAGCCATCATTTCACTCAACCATATTAGAGGGAATGTAATGACCCGCCACATAGCGCCACCACCTCAGAGACATTTATTTATTTAATCATTTACATGTCAGTTAACAGAATACGAAAATTCCAACACACCAACAAGTCATCATACATAATTACATAATAAGAATAATTCACATTAACAATAATAATACAAGATAAATTAAATTAGAAAAAACATGTCCGCAATAGAGAAACGAATAATTAAATTTAATTAAATTTGAGTGAGCATGACTATTTAGGTTCCCCTCATAGGTCACAAAGAATAGTAGTTACTTAATCCAGACTAATAAACTGCAGGACGAGGTGTACAATAGTAGGTGGTTAGCATCTTGTCAATTATTGAATAATTAATATAAATCAATGTTTATACAGTCAAAATCTAAAATGTCTTTATTCAATAAAGAACATTTATGAATGTCAAATATTATGTAATCTACCGCTGATTCGGAACGTCAATTTCTACCGAAAATCAGCAAGAAACTCAGTAGTTACTCTTTCCAAATAATATGGTAATTACAACTTTCATTCTTATACAAATTATGATTACAGTGACAGTATGATATACATTGCTTATAATCAATATCGTTTAGATAAATCGTCAATGAAAAATTATGAGATGAATTATACATTACAGGACAGGCGAAGAGATCAACATGTCCAGGAATCCTTATCATTCAAATAATCCTCTACTTTATAGTAGCCTTTCTGCATTAGGCAGTTTTTTACATGCAACTTAAACTTATGTACCGGTAAATCAATAATATTTTGAGGTAACTTATTAAACATTCTAATGCTCAATCCTACAAATGAACTTCCAATTTTATGAAGTCTTAGATTTGGGACAGCAAGCCTATGTTTATTTCGCGTGTTAAAGCTATGAAAATTTGATTTTTGCGAGTAAAGGTGCAAGTTCTTGCGTACAAACATAATACAATCAAAAATGTATTGAGATGATACGGTTAAAATATTGATTTCCTTGAATACTTCTCTGAGTGAGTCACGTGATCTAAGACCGTAGATGGCACGGATGGCCCTCTTCTGCAAAATGAAGATGGCTTGTAAGTCAGCACCGGATCCCCACAGTAGTAGACCATATGACATCAGACTATGAAAATAGCTAAAATAAACCAGTCTCGCTGTCCCGATATCAGTCAGATTCCTTATCTTTCTAACTGCATATGCAGCTGAACTAAGTCTTCCTGCCAAGACCGCAATATGAGGGCTCCATTGCAATTTTGTATCCAGAGTGATACCTAGAAAAACTGTGGAGTTTATGACTTCGATAGGTTCGTTATTCATGACAATATTCATTTTGACCTGCCTTACATTAGGCATTGTGAACTTAACACATTTTGTTTTCTTTGAATTAAGAACTAAGTTATTATAAGTAAACCACTGTAGTACTTGAGAGAGTGTGTTATTTACTTCGTCAACATTTTTCTTTTGCCTATCAACCTCAAAAATCAAGGATGTATCGTCAGCAAATAACACTATCTCACATAGATCATTGGTATAGTAAGGAAGGTCATTTATATAGATTAAAAAGAGCAAGGGCCCCAATATAGAGCCCTGGGGCACACCCATGGTTAGAGGGGCGCCAGAAGAGTTAGTTCCATTGACATTGACCTTCTGAATCCTATCTGATAAGTAAGATTTGATTAGACTTAGTGAGGTGTCTATGACACCGTAATGCTGTAACTTCATTAGCAATGTTTCATGATTGACGCAATCGAATGCTTTAGACAAATCACAGAATATTCCAATAGCATCTCGCTTTTTCTCCCACGCATCAAATACATGTTTGATAAGCGCCACTCCAGCATCAGTAGTGGATTTCCCTTTTGTGAATCCAAATTGCTTACTGTGCAATATTTTATTCAGGTTTAAATGAGACAACAACTGAGTGAATATTACTTTTTCAAAAATTTTGCTGAGAGCAGGCAGTATAGAAATAGGTCTGAAGTTAGACGGGTCACTTTTCTCACCCGACTTGAATAACGGTATTATTTTACTGTATTTCATCATATCGGGAAATTGACCGTCGTCAACACATTTATTAAATATTATTGCTAAGTGGGGTGCGATAGAATGTATTATATTTTTGATTATATCTACCGAGATGCCCCATAAATCCTTAGTCGGTTTCATATTTAATTCTTTGAATGTTTTTAAAATTATATTAGAATTAACATGATTGAATCTAAAAGGCGTGTTGCACTTATCAACATGAGACCTGAGGAGAGAAGCAGCGAGATGTGGACTGGAATTCAATTGATTGGTTGTTGTGACTGGTATATTAGAAAAGAAAGACTGAAATGTTTCTGCTACTTCAAGTCAGAAACAAGTGATTTGCCATCAATTTTAAGAGAGAGCTTGTTGTCTTTTGTTTTATTTTTACAAGTCTCTTTATTTATTATCTTCCATGAGATTTTACTTTTATTAGGGGCTTTTATTATTTTGTCTTTCAAATAATTTGATTTTGCCATTGCACATACTTTTTTGAATAATTTTGAGTATGTTCTGACATATTCAATTAAATTAGCGTTTTCAGAATTGGCTTTGATATCATATAATTCAAACAGCCTCTTTCTGCTTTTATAGATGCCTGTAGTGGCCCAGTCACTGAATTTAGTTTTAGAAGTATCTAATTTAATTGTTTTTTTAGTGAAAATCTGATTATATTCTTTTTCAACCACATTAAAAAGCATATTATAAAGCTGATTAGCATTTCCATCGTGACATGACAATGCAGGTACCTTTCTAGAAATATTTTCTTTAAATTTTTCTTTTCGGTTTACAGTTATTGGCCTGCACACAAAGCTACATGAAGAGGGTGCATGACTGTATTCAAACATTACTAGTTGTCCACTATGATCTGAGTTTATGAAGTTTATTATGGACTTGTCTAATACATCACAGTTACAAAATATGTTATCTAAGCAAGTAGCTGTGGTGGGGGTTACTCGTGTGGGTTCGTTAAAAAGATGATATAAATTGAATGATCTGAAAAGATTCAGAAACCGCACTGAGTTCTGAGAATTATCTAAAATATTGATGTTAAAATCCCCGCACACAACCACTTTTTTATTAGATGAACATATTTTTCTTAATACTTCTTCCATAATGGATTCAAATGAAGTAAAATTCCCAGATGGAGGCCTGTACACACAAACAATGACATGTCGTTCAAGCTCCGCACATGCTAGCTCAATAGTTCGCTCAAGTGAAAGTGAAACGACATCTTTGCGTTCTTTATATTTAATGGAATTATTTAATAAAATTAGTGACCCGCCTCTGATTGCAGACTTTCTCGTGAACGAACTACCGACGCTATAGTTGTCAATATTAATAATTAATTCATACTGTCTTAACCAGTGTTCCGTAATACATAATACATGGACATTCATTTTATTTAAAAATAATTCCAATTCAAGTAATTTGCCAGACAAACCCTGTATATTCTGATGAATAAGGTTTAGATTTTTAGAGTTTCTTTTTGTCATTGGTTTGCAAGAGGATTCCTCTATTGTCTCACATTGTAATTTAAATCATTTGGAATAAAATTATTTTGGGTAATCAAATTATTAATATTAAATGCTAACAGAGTAGCTATTTCTTTTTTAATTTTATCAGGCAAATAAAAAGTTTTGCCAGTCAACAAAAACTTATTATCTATAAATTTATTTGTGTCAAAAAACACAAATTTGTCACTATGACTAAAGGTCAAGTTGTATAATAATGTATTCAATAAATGAATACTGTTATTTTGGCTAGGTGTGTAGTACCTAGAAAAAGGGAAGGCACACAAAAATATTTTTTTTACATGAAGCTCACAAAGGGTTGAGAATCTCTGAAGAAAATGAGACTGAAAGGTCCTCGAGGGGAGGCCGGTTATAGGAGGTAGAAGCCGTGGCAGGCTCCCCACTAGGCGGACCGATGATCTGGTGAAGGTTGCGGAAAAAAAAGGGTCGATCATCCGGGAAGCGCTACAGTAGGGCGCTCTAAATATCGCTGGATAGACCTGGTCGAGAAAGATCTCGATCATGGGATTGGCTACAGGTGGCTAAAAACACAGGAGAATGGCGAATCCTCGTGTCGGATGCCAAGATCCACTTCGGGTCGCTGTGCCAGCGTAAGTAAGAAAGAGTACACAAATAATCTAAAGTATTCAAATATAGATAGGAAATGCGGATTTCACTTGTTAATTTTGTCATCGTCTTAATGTGGGAGAGTCACGCTTTAGCATGAATGGGCCGGCTCGACCGGGGTGATACCACGGCCTCACCGAAAACCGGCGTAAAGCAGCGCTGTGCTGTGTTTCGCTGCGTGAATAAGGGTATCGGTGACCCGATCCGGAGGAAAGGGGGATTTAGAGGTTGGCAGCGTATTTGTGACTCCACTGGTGTCGCGGGTGTACATTGGCGGCGGCAATCGCATACCATCAAGCGATCCATCTGCTCGTCTGCTACCTATCACATAAAAAAGGTGCTTGAGCTACCTATCTCGGATTGATCTGACTCCGAGATAGGTGTAATATTTATTTATACTTAGGACTTACTGTCCAAATATTGGTTAAGACCACATTATTAGAATCTACAAAGGATGATCAACAGACGAGAAATGAATACATCGAAAACCACAAGGTCGTCTGGATGAGATCGCACATAGTGACTATCTAGTTTTATATGTTTAAAACTATATTTTGTGTGCAATAAAGTAATCATTCATTCATCGATATTTTGTTGTTTGCAGACAACTATTGACAGTAAAAATTTGTCGACATACCTAGGTCTCCGGAAGCTAAGTCGGTAAAACAGTTGGCCGATTAGCAAAAGATCGTGGTTTCGAGTTCCGCCCGAAAAAAATATTTACCTACTTAACAATAAATTGGAAAAAATTGCTATACTTACCCAAAAATTTAAAACTATCGACAAAATGTTCATCGATAGTCGGTTATCACTAGAAGTGCTAGGTAATCCACAACTGTTCTGTTAATCAATAACAAAGTTGTTACATTGAGTTGGTAAGGCCTATCAATCTTCAGAATTGCGAAGAAATACGAAAGAATTAACCAGAATACCTAGTAACAAGTACGGGCGGCTATACAATTTACTACGATCTGACAAATTCATTTAATTGATTTTTTTTATAATATGTCTCTACCCGAAGATACCTTCCCAATGTCAAGTGACTTATTGAGAGTAAGAGGGTACTCAACAACAACAGTCGAAGTCAGTCAAAGTCACAGTCACTCAAAAAAAACCGGTGTTTTGCGTTTTATCGACCTACGGATTCTGCCGATACCACTCTAAACACAATCGCGGGTTTTAAGACTCCATTAGGTCCAAGCAAGTTGTCCGTGACAACTCACTCGACATACAATAGCAGTGTTAAAAACGATACAATTTAACGATTTTTATCATCAAGATCATTTCGAGGCACTTCACTGCACAAATATACATCAATTTTTTTTGACTAGAAACTGACTAGTGATGGGTAGGGCACACTAGCGACGACAATCGATTTTAATTTTTTAGCTACTAAACCGGATCTCATCATCATCATCATCAGCCCATTTAAGTCCCCACTGCTGGGGCACTGGCCTCCCTCAATCATATGAGGGGTAATTGCCATACTCACCACGCTTGGCAGACGGGTTGGCGAGGGTTTTGATATAAATGCAGAGTTTTCCTTCTCTGGGTGCTGATGATCATGCCAGCAGCTTTACCTTAGTCGCCTTTTACGACACCTCGGTAAGAGTGAAACCGGATCTATTTTAAATAATTTCGGGGTTACAACCTCTCGGCAAATACTTATACTATTTATTAAATAACCATGCACAAATTTTGGGTCCAACAGGAAGGTATTAAGTAGGTACTTTACGCTTGTCCTGTTACTACTGTTTAATTTTCAAGTGAAGTCAATTAAGTGAATTTAATACACCTAAAAGGATTGTGATTACATGAAATGTAACGCCAACAAATAGGTAGTCAACTTTTAATTATAGTGAAAGTAGTTTACATAAAGCGAAGGTAATAAACCTAAAAGGGTATAAAATTGTCTATTTTGTCACACTGCAACGTAAATAAAATGAAATGACGCTGAGAATTTCATAATTCATACACTACTTTTGCAGGTCGTTAGCTCAATCAAGATGGCGGTCCGGCCGCCATTTTGTGCTAATGTTTCAAAGGACATTATTTAATTATGTTAAGTCGCCTTAACTAGCGACACCATTCGTTTTTAATTGTTAGCTACTAAACCGGATCTATTTTAAACAATATCAGGGTTACAACCTCACGGCAAATACTTATGCTATTTATTAAATCACCATGCACAAATGTTGGGTCCGTTTTTATACGCGAAAAATTGATTACCGCCAAAAGCGGCCACTTTTAGCGTGAATCAATTTTTCGCGTACAAATGTTGGGACGGCATTTGTGCATGGTTATTTAAGGTGACGGGTAGAGCACACTAGCGACGCCAATCGATTTTAATTTTTAGCTACTAAACCGGATCTATTTTAAACAATATCGGGGATACAACCTCTCGGCAAACACTTGTTCTATTTATTAAATAACCATGCACAAATGTAGCGACGCCAATCGATTTTAATTTTTAGCTGCTAAGCCGGTATATTTTAAACATTTTCGGGGTTACAATCTCTCGGTTTATACTATTTATTAAATAACCATATATAACGCTAAATACCAATAAATAACGCGAAAAATTGATTCACGAATTAATTTTTCGCGTACAAAAACAGACTGAACATTTGTGCATAGTTATATAATAAATAAGTAGTATAAGTGTTTTCCGAGAGGTTGTAACCCCAAAATTGTTTAAAATAGATTCGGTTTAATAGCTTGTTGTTTTCAATATACTTATTTTTATTTGACTGACCGGATGGCGCAATTGGTAGTGACCCTGCCTCTTACGCCAAAGGTCGTGGTTCGATCCCCACCCTGGACAAACATTCGTGCGATGAACACTTGTGTTTGTTCAGTGTCTGGGTGTAATATATGTATTAAAGTATATATTTGTGTTCCTCTGTTGTCTGATTTCTGTAACACAAGTGCTTAAGCTACTTAGTACGGAATCAGGTCAACGTATGAGATGTTGTGAGAATTATTATTAATATTATTATATTATTATTTATTTGTTTATTTAAAGTGGAACTAATGATCCGAAACTCAGCGAGGGTGATCCACTAGTCGACTTACAAAATTAGTATTGGATTTATTCGTTTCTCAGAACTATGTTTTTTTTTCTTTATTTAAGGACTTTTATACAAAAGTACAGTGGCGGACAGTTCAAGCTATTCAAACTGTCAAATTTCCTCAATCGATTTCGAACTCAATGTATAACAATATAAGGTTTATAATCGAATGAAGAAATTTGACAGTTTTGTATAGCTTGATGTGTCCGCCACTGTACATGTCAGTCCTATAGGGCAATACATTAGTTTACACGTAGTGTTCAATAACAATTAATAACTAGTACAAATGAGACAAGTGGCTTTTCAGCCTCTTGTTTTGATGCAGTCTATTGCAAAATCCAGCAGAAACCTTGCACGATCTGACGTTGGATCGGCCAAGATCTGGTGGAACATGCCAATATCAGAGAGTAGATAGTTCAATTCTATTTTTGCTACCAGATCCTGTCTCTTTTGCTGGTACCGAGAGCATTCTATCAATAAATGATGGACATCTTCAACACGTCCAACTATGATTTTCTGTAGCGTCTGATTTATATATGAATGAATCATCTGCCAATTTCCACCGACCATTTTATTACGAATATATCTTCTTATCTTTTGCTTGAAATCTGTAGATGAATGAGCCATGTCTCGGGCCATCACCCTGGCTCGCTACAGTCGTGTAGAATACAGTGAGTTGTCTTTTTAACCCCCGACTAAAAATCGACGGGACGTTATAAGTTTGACGTGTCTGTGTGTGTGAATGTGTGTGCATCTGTCTATCTGTCCGTGGCATCGTAGCTCCCGAGCGGATGAACCAATTTTGATTTTGTTTGAAAGGTGAATTGATCGCGAGTGTTTTTGAGATTGATCCAAGATGGCTGCCGCTACAAAATGTTGAATGTTATATGACAACCCCCCTCGATATAAGTATCAAATAAAAGGGTTTGAGTAGTAGACTACAATACACTATTAAAAATTAAAAATCCAAGATGGCCGCCCCCGTAAATTGGCGAAATAATACATTTTAATTTATAATACTTGAGTGCGGTGCCTATTGAAATTTGATTTGTACTTAAGTAAAATAAAAAAATAGTGAGTGTCTTAACTTTTAGGCTTCGTCCTGCAAAAGATAATAACGGAAACTTTATAAGATCAGTTTTTCGTCCATCTACGTCGTCTGTATCAACAACACTTAAAAATGTATCGATAAGATATATATTCGGGTGGGTGGGACTCGAACCCACGAGCTTTTCCCAACCGGCCAACTAACTTGTATGCCAAGTTTATTTTAAGCGCATTCCTTATTAATAAGAATCAATATTTGATAAAAGATATACTTAACCGCCATAATGGTTTCTTGCACTTCCGTAACTTCGGTTTTTGTTTTTAAGTGTTTTTTTTTATTTTTTTTAATAAATATTTCACAGCATCACATACATTGATCTGACTCCGAGATAGGTAGCTCAAGCACCTGTGTTACGGATATCAGAATCAACAGTGGGATTACAAATATATACATATAATACTTTTCGTTTTACTTATAAACAAAATCTTTTTAACCAACTACGGCATGATTTTAGCAATCTATGTATGGAATATGTTTTTTTTTTTATGATAGATGGCCGACGAGCAGACGGATCACCTAATGGTAAGCCATTCCGCCGCCTATGGACACAGGCAACACCAGTGGAGTCACAAGTGCGCTGCCAACCTTGTCCCCTTCCCCCCCATTGGGCCTCCGGTAACCTCACTCACACGGCGAAACACAGCGCAGGCGCTGCTTCACGCCGGTCTTCTGTGAGACAGTGGTATCACTCCGGTCGAGCCAGCCCATTCATGCCTAAGCGTGGCTCTCCCACATTTAAATTCTCCAATTAACCCCACTATTAATGTTTGCATGTTCCAAGATTCTGCCTCAACTACCCAACCGATTTTGATGAATGAGGTATCATTCCTGAATACTGTCCAGGTGACCTATGCCTATAATTTATTTGAAAATAATAGCACAGTGTGGCTATACAAAAAAGCCGAAAGATTTTTTGACATGTTTTTTATCTTTTGTGCATCAAAAAGCACCTAAGTTATTTTGCAAGATGGTTAAAACAACCCGGTATACAATTTTCTTCACTGAAATTAACTACAATACTGTGGCATCAATGTTTTATCTTTACAAAATTACTTTTCAATTCTCCGTAGAGTTTAAGTGGATAAAACTCTTTGCTCTTTAGAGGACAGGGGAATTCGATGGCATCGTATTACATGACGCTCGCCTTTATAAAGACAAAATGTTTACTTTAGCATTGTATTACCACAGAAAATTTATTTAAAAATTGTTATTAACACTCAGGGTGTATCTGCGCATGGTTTGTTCAGTGTCTGGGTGTAATATTGTATTTAAGTACCTATATATTTGTGTTCCTCTCTTGTCTGATATCTGTAACACAAGTGCTTAAGCTACTTAGTACGGAATCTGGTCAACGTATGAGATGTTGTTAGAATTAATTTATGTTTCCACATGTGTGATTCCGACATTGCCCATGATTCAAATCATGAATATAAAAAAAATTGTTACGGCGGTTTGACCCTAGCATTAGCTATAACATCTACAATTAAGTAAAGCCAACATTGTGAAGAGAATAATAATAATACTAAGTAGCTTAAGCACTTGTGTTACAGATATCAGACAACAGAGGAACACAAATATATACTTAAATACATATATTACACCCAGACACCGAACAAACACAAGTATTCATCGCACGAATGTTTGTCCAGGGTGGGGATCGGACCCACGACCTTTGGCGTAAGAGGCAGGGTCACTACCAATTGCGCCATCCGGTCAGTTGACGTAGATGATTTACTTATTTATTTATCATAGCAAAATATTACATAGACCTACTTACACGCGCTGGACAACGCTTTCACCTCTTCACAGTGGAAAACATTCCATCACGAACTAAAAAAATTGGCAGTTCCTATTTCTGCTGCACCATCAAGAAATGGAACTCGTTGCCGGCGCATGTATTCTCCTTCCTACAATATGGATTCCTTCAAGCGAAGCGTGAAGAAGCATCTCGCGGGCCAGTATGGCGGTGCCAACGGAGGTGATGCCTGACATCGCTTCCGTTGTAATTGCAACGTGGGCTCTTCTCTTGCTTACCATCAGGCTGAGGAGAGCCAATATACTGTGTCGCTATAAAAAAATAGTAATTGCAAATTGTAATCTCAAAATAAACCATTGCGTGTTGTAAATAGGTCAACTGTTTGTAACACGAACCGAGATTCATAGAGACTTGTGGGCTTTCATGTTTCAGATAAGGACAAATGAAATGTTATAAATTTTAAATTAATACTGGGATTAATCCATACATCTCATCTTAGCGTGTAATTCCCGTTTGCGTCCAAAAGCTATATTATATATATTGCTTTAGAGCTTACGCTAAGACCACAATTTTTTTAAATAGATTAATGCATTTTTAAAAGTAAAAAGTCTAGACATTATATTTATTGAACAAACGAACAAAAACACAAGAAAATTTAGACAGTAACTAAGAAATAAAATTAAACTAAAAGTAAATAAAAAGGAAAGTTAAAACAAAGAAGGTCCCCGCTGGATCGCGATGGAAATTCGCTGGGCGAGGTAGCTGCCAGCTTTTGGCTCTCCCGTGACTTCGACTAGACGCTTAGCTAAGTCACGGAAGAAAGAGAGAGCGTCGGAACCCCACGGGCCCAGTGTTTCAACACCGAAAGCTACAAAGTGGTAGGCACCAGATAGATGGCTATACTTTGCAGCTTTCAGTCTCTGCAGCGTCTGCCGCAGTAAAAAGTAAAAAGTTGAATTGTTAAAAAGTTAAGAAATTGTTCTATTTTAACAGAGTGATAAATTGAATGCCCACTGTTACAGCTTAACAAAGTTAAGTTGTCGACTTTTGATGAAGTGTCTAAGGTGGCTTTTTATTATGGTCCCACTCACGAAGTTCTTATCAATAGGCCCTACTATAGTTTTATTTGAAGCCCATTTCCATAGACAGAGGCATAAAATGCAAAGCGAATAAAACGCACTTATTTACTCGCCATTTTTAAAAAAAATACCATATTTTTAGGTTTCCGTAGCCAAATAAATTAACCTAACCGTGGGAGAGCTAAGCTTCGGCATGAATGGGCCGCCTCGACCGGAGTGATACCACGGCCTCACAGAAAACCAGCGTGAAGCAGCACTGTGCTGTGTTTCGCTGCCTGAATGAGGGTACCGGAGGCCCAATCCGGAGGTTAGGGGGGTTTAAAGGTTGGCAGCGCACTTGTTACTCCACTGGTGTCGCGGGTGTCCATGGGCGGCGGCAATTGCTTACCATCAGGTGATCCGTCTGTTCGTCTGCCTACCTATTAAATAAATAAAAAAAAAACAATAAAAAAATAGCAAAACACCGTCTGTCCGTCCGTCTGTATGTCACAGACACTTTTCTCAGAAACTATAAGAATTATACTATTGAAACTTGGTAAATAGATGTATTTTGTTAACCGCATTACGATTTTTACACAAAAATTGAAATTTAAAAAAATGGGGGGGTCTCCATACTTGAAACTGAAACTCAAATTTTTTTTTTTCATCAAACCTATACGTGTGAGGTATCTGTGGATAGGTCTTTGAAAATGATGTCGAGGTTTTCAACATCATTTTTTTCTAAACACAATACTTTGCGCATGAAACGCTCCCAAAGTGGTGAATTTTGTGTCCTCCCACTCCTCAAACTTCTATAATGAATTAATTATAAAACTAAAAAAAATATAAGATGTACATAATCATGAAAACTAACAACCAAAATTGGTTTAAACTAGATATAGTGAGTAGTTTTTTTAATACGTTATAAACCGTAAACCGCAATTTACCTTCCATATATCTTACTTGCTGCTACGGAACCCTTCATGGGCGAGTCCGACTCGCACTGGGCCGGTTTTTTAATTGGATGGCTCGCAGAATGGCCACGAAAGTTAATTCGAGTTATCTCGTTTTAAATTGTACTCTATCCTTTTATCATAAAGTAGATTTTCGTTAGAACGTGAGGGGTTGGATTATTCATACTTTGAATACTTTTTTCCGTTCTTTTGCATTTGGGGTTTTACGATAATCCGCATTTTGCGGTGTCAACTGGGCTTGTACTAATGTAAATGTTTGAATGGTCCGAGGTCTTTTAGGCGGGGCGTGAAACGGCATCTCAGCAGGCCATCAGGGTGAGGATGGCAGACTCAATGGGTAGTACTTTGAATGAATGAATGAATGAATGAATGCATGAATGAATGAATGAATATACTTTTATTGCACAAAAAGTATAGTAAGAAAACTTAATACTAGGTAGGTGCTAGGCAGGATATGTACAACGAAGGCGGCCTTATTACTATGAGCAATCTCTTCCAAGCAACCTTTGGGTAAAGGACACTTGAAGGAGGTGTAGGGCAGTGCAATATTAATATTTATATACTTACATAGAAAGTTTAAATATTAATACATAAATAAAATATAAATATACTAATACATATCTGCATAAAATATCATAAACTACTTACAACCTGTGCGGATAAAGAATGGGATCAGAAATGGCGGCGCATCTATTCACTTCTCACTCGCACACCATTTGCGTCTATACTCGCACTCGTGGGTGTGCGAGCGAGAAGTGAATAGATGCGCCGCCATTTCTGACCCCATTCTTTATCCGCACAGGTTGTGTACTATTTATTACATAACCATGCACAAATGTTGGTCCGTCGTATACGCGAAAAATGTATTCACGTTTAAAGCGGTTATGCAAAAGCAGACCTAACTATTAACTATAAGTATTAAATAAATAGTATAAGTGTTTGCCGAGAGATTGTAACCCCGAAATTGTTTAAAATAGATCCGGTTTAGTAGATAAAAATTAAAATCGATTGGCGTCGCTAGTGTGCCCTACCCGTCACCTTAAGTTACTTACTGTCATTGTCATTATTTTGTCGTGTCATTTTATAATCCGATTTTTTTTAAATTAACCTGAGCAGAAGCGTTATTAATTTGTCATGAGGATTTTTACATTTCTTTTTTTTTCTCCGTAAATATCTGTTTAAAAATTCTGAACTTATTTTCTCATTCCTCCTTATTAGGTACCAATCGCGAACTAAGAATTGTTCCGGAACAAAATTCGTGCAAGCCCCTTTTAACTATGCTTGCTGGATCGGGTTGACATGACATTTAGTACGGTAATAAACTTTAGATCGTGAATTAAAATAAGGCGGCAAGAGTTTAACCTATAAATAGTATTTTTAGCAGCCCTCGCCAACCCGTCTGCCAAGCGTGATGAGTATGGCAATTACCCCTCATGTGATTGAGGGAGGCCCGTGCCCCAGCAGTGGGGACATAAATGGGCTGACGATGACGATGAGTATTTTTATTACGGAAAATGTATTTTTGTCGTATTGTCCATTCTTACCATTACTTAACCTGAATGGTCGTCTAATACAATGAAACCACTGCCAAAAAGCGACAACTTCCATTATAATCCTACAGACAGGGAAGTTAAAGAAAACTTTCACCACCCCGCAACCCCACCCTATTAGTATAAGCCGGGGAGAGGGCTAATGTTTAGACGCAGCTGGCGAGATCGCCAAGGTCACGATTCTGTACAATTTGTGCCCAGTAGTTGGTTTTCTGTGTAAGAAATGACTTAAGGCGACGAGTATCCTAACTAGCGACACCAATCGATTTAAATTGTTTGCTAATAAATAAATAATAAAAAAAAAAATTAAAATACTTTATTTTAAGCCGTGTGGTCCCCGGCAGAGTAGAATAACCCTCACTCTTACCGAGATGTCGTAAAAGGCGACTAAGGTAAAGCTGCTGGCATGATCATCAGCACCCAGAGAAGGAAAACTCTGCATTTATATCAAAACCCTCGCCAACCCGTCTGCCAAGCGTGGTGAGTATGGCAATTACCCCTCATGTGATTGAGGGAGGCCCGTGCCCCAGCAGTGGGGACTTTAATGGGCTGATGATGATGATAATGATGATAAGTGTTTGCCGAGAGGTTGTTTGCCAGAAATTGTTTAAAATAGATCCGGTTTAGTAACTAAAAATTAAAATCGATTGGCGTCGCTAGTGTGGCCTACCCGTCACCTTAATACTGTTCTATTGTAAATACATACTTATTTATAATAAATACTATTTTATAACAAGCAATAAAGTAAGTCCCTTACGTAGAAAAATAATACTTTTTCCTTATTTCCATTGAGGAAGTAAATTCTAAATAAGATACCGGTAAATCGTCATCAAATCATACCTTAAGGGGTACATTTTCCCCTTTCTTTGATAAACAGCTGTAGAGGGATACGGGAGCAACAGTTGGTATATTTTCTCACCATAATGTCCTCCAACCGATTACGGCTACGGCAGCCAATCTCAACGATCAGCCACGTACGCAAGATATATTACAGTGCGCAAGTGTGTGCGCAAACACAAGTGCACTCCCTATTCCCTTACCCTCGTATTGCGATGGAACACTACTGTGAGTCACAGTTTACCAATTATATAAGTTACTCTAATGTACCTGCGCAGAAGGCATATTTTCGAAAACTGGGGCAAAATCTTAACAAATTACAAAGCTCCATTTACGCGCGCCAAAAATTACAATTGCTTATTGGTTGATGCGTCAGCGCCATGTTCGGTGCGAGTGCGTCTAAGAGAGAGATAGCATTCCTCTCTGGATTTATTGTATTTAATCTTAACGTAACGCAATAAAGTCTGTATTTCAACTGCTTTCGCAATCGTAATCAATCGGATTTAACTTACTCTTCTGCGTAGACGAATTTTGCCGATGTATATACTTGTAAGAAAAACAGTACAGATACTACAATAACCATTTCCCATGTTTAGGGAAATATGTTGATCTCTTCGCCTGTCCTCTAATGTATAATTCATTTCATATTTTTTCCTTGACGATTTATCTAAACGATATTGATTATAAGAATTGTATATCGTACTGTGACAG
>CM032490.1:1790934-1833220 GCA_019059595.1 Marasmia exigua
CACCCTCACTCTTACCGAGGTGTCGTAAAAGGCGACTAAGGTAAAGCTGCTGGCATGATCATCAGCACCCAGAGAAGGAAAACTCTGCATTTATATCAAAACCCTCGCCAACCCGTCTGCCAAGCGCGGTGAGTATGGCAATTACCCCTCATGTGATTGAGGGAGGCCCGTGCCCCAGCAGTGGGGACTTAAATGGGCTGATGATGATGATGATTGCACACTCACCAGACTGAGCCTTTTTTTTATTCTTTTTTTTTACAACATCACATACATTGATCTGACTCCGAGATAGGTAGCTCAAGCACCTGTGTTACGGATATCAGAATCAACAGTGGGATTACAAATATATACATAATAATACCTTTCTTTTGTAAAAACATGCTTATAATACATAGATAATACCCAGACCAATACAAACAGATATGTTCATGCACACAAATGTTTGCACTCAAATGTGTGCGGGGATCGAACCCGCAAACCTTGCACCAGAGGCAGCTTTCACTACCACTGTTCCAAACGGGTCGTCGGTTTAAAATTGACGTCGCTAGCGACGCCAATTGATTTAAATTGTTAGCAAATAAACTAAACCACCAACTACGTAGAGATTTGTTAAATAGTTTTTTAGATTTTCGCGTTGCATTACAACTATAATGTATCAATACGGGGATTAACACGATATTTATTATGTGAAACAACATTGTGTACTCACATATTTGGCTCGACGTTTCGGCTACGTTACAGCAGCCGTGGTCACGAGTGTAACGTAGCCGAAACGTCGAGCCAAATATGTGAGTAGTTAATCCCCGCATTGATACATTATAATTACGTAGAGACATCGGGTCGCGTAGCGTCTTTTTGTCTATATCACGGTGAATGCTCTGAAGAGCTTTTCTCTCTCATCCCACCTGCCTCCGTCACAGAACTACACGCGCCGGACAACGCTGTCACCGCTTCACAGTGGAAACATTCCATCACGGACTAAAAAAATTGGCAACATCAAGAAATGGAACTAGTTGTCAGCGCATGTATTTCCTCCTTCCTACAATATGGATTCCTTCAAGCGAAGCGTGAAGAAGCATCTCGCGGGCCAGTATGGCGGTGCCAACGGAGGTGGTGCCTTGACATCGCTTCCGTTGTAATTGCAACTTGGGCTCTTCTCTTGCTTATCATTAGGCTGAGGAGAGCCAATACACTGAGCCTCTATAAAAAACCGGATATCCTTGTAACAGTTTCAAAGCTGCGGCCTCTCGGAAGACACTTATACTATTTATTTAATACTGATATTTAACTTTTGGGTCTGCTTTTGTACTCGAAATTTGAATTACAATTTAAGGCAACGCACTTGTGACTCCACTGGTGTCGCGGGTGTCCATGGGCGGCGGCAATCGCTTACCATCAGGTGATCCGTCTACTCGTCTGCCACCTACCACAAAAAAAAAATCGATTAGAGTCGCTAGTTAAAGCTACTCGTCGTCTTCGCCAAAAGCGGCTACTTTTAGCGTGAATCAATTTTCCGCGTACAAATGTTGGTTCCGCATTTGTGCATGGTTATTTAATAAACAGTATAAGTGTTAGATAATCCGAAAACACGAAACGCTTGCGCGATTCAATCGACAAGTAGCGCCATCTTTTGGTTTAAAGTGGAACTAATGTCTCGAAACGAGTGAGGGCGGGCCATTAGTATAAGACATCGGTAGAAAAACATCATTACTTACTTTACACAACCCTATCTAGGGGGGGGGGTAGAGGGGTGTAGGGGTTGGGATGGGAGGTATAAACTAGCATCGTGAAGGCTTAGGCCCGTATCTGTAAACGTGTAATCTGTAAAGAAGCAATGAAAAATGAAATACGGGAATATATTTGAGATTACTGCGTGAAGGAATGTCCATTATACTCGGCGGTAAGGAAAAACATCGGTAGGAAATCTGTTACGTTCTATTTCCTCAAACAGTGGATACCAAGAATTTGTTGAGATATGTCGAGGTACCATTATACATATTGGTCGAGTTTTTATTTTTATGCTTCAAGGACTGTGATTTCATTGCCACGCTTTAGACTAATAGAAAGTCTCTTTAAAAAGCGAAAAATAAATAAAAATAAAAAAAATTGTGGACTGTCCTTGTCTCAGTCATTTATATTATAATTATAATGTATATTTCTGCCATTCTCAATTTCATTTGTTAAATTACTTTGCACTGCCTTCCCTTATTACGAATACGATATTTCTTTCCTCTACCCAAAGGTTGTCTGGAAGAAATCGCTACAAGCGATAAGACCGCCTTATTGTATTGTCTGTTGTATCATGCTTGTATTTTATTTTTGTGCAATAAAGAATATCTGTCTATCTATCTATCTATTAATTTCCCGTGAATTTTTTTTTTGAATTATTCTTATCTGCCACCCTATTTGTCCCCATAGGGTGACGGATGGGACTTAAACAGTTTGATCTGTCCCCCATGATCTGTCCCCCTATAAGCGAAGAAGGTCAGTTCAAACTTTATTCATCTCCTTAATGTTTTATCTGTCCCCCTGTCAGTATTAATGTGACGGGTAGGGTATACTAGCGACGCTAATCGATTTTAATTTTTAGCTACTAAACCGGATCTATTTTAAACAATTTCGGGGTTATATACTATTGATTAAATGGATTCACGCTAAAAGTGGCCGCTTTTGGCGTGAATCAATTTTTCGTGTACGCGTTGGACCCAACATTTGTGCATGGTTATTTAATTAATGGTACAAGTGTTTGCCGAGAGGTTGTAACCCTGAAATTGTTTAAAATAGTTCTGGCTTAGTAGCTAAAAATTAAAATCGATTGGCGTCGCTTGTGTGCCCTACCCGTCACTTTAAGTACATTTTAACTCCAGTCATCCACCATAGAATTAAAAATACCTATAGGTATAATATTAGTCATTATTCAAAGTACCAGGGTCGCATAAATTAAATTATTTGAAGTATCGCAAAAAGAACCCACTTCCATTTTATTTGTGCGTGCCTGGTACTTTAAAAACAAATTTATAATATCCAGCGGTGTTTTATTTAAATTTCCATTTATAATTCCCAAATGTGAATAAATTTGTGGCAAGCCGAATGAGGGTTTTCGCGTGTGAAAAATCCGCTAGATGGCGTATTGGACTGAGGTCCAACATCAACCGCATTGGTTGTTTAGTTTGTCAAATGGACATTTTGACAGAACACGTTTTAAAATAACCAATCACATTGTATATGGACCGAATCGGCAATTTGGAGTACCATAGGAGTGATCCTATGGTACTCCATCTTGCCGCTTTTTCACACGCGATAATCCTCATTCTACGCGAGCAAAGCTGCTGGCGACCGCTAATATTACTATTTTCGGACATAACTCGAGTTTGTGATCACTAATCTGCATTAGACAAGTGTGGTGATTAAGCCTAATCCCATCATAGTAGCGATGACTTGATTTTTATAATCGAGGCCTTTGCCCTGCAGTGGGACAGTATATAGGCTGATACTTTACTTTACACAGAGAAGTATTCAAGGAAATTAATATTTTAACCGTATCATCTCAATACATTTTTGATTGTATTATGTTTGTACGCAAAAACTTGCATCTTTACTCGCAAAAATCGAGATTTTCATAGCTTTAACACGCGAAATAAACATAGGCTTGCTGTCCTAAATCTAAGACTTCATAAAACTGGAAATTCATTTGTAGGATTGAGCATTAGAATGTTTAATAAGTTACCTCAAAATATCATTGATTTACCTGTACATAAGTTTAAGTTGCATGTAAAAAACTGCCTAATGCAGAAAGGCTACTATAAAGTAGATGATTATTTGAATGATAAGGATTCTTGGACATGTTGATCTCTTCGCCTGTCCTCTAATGTATAATTAATTTCATAATTTTTCTTTGACGATTTATCTAAACGATATTGATTATAAGCATTGTATATCATACTATCACTGTAATCATAATTTGTATAAGAATGAATATTGTAATTACCATATTATTTGAAAAGAGTAACTACTGAGTTTCTTGCTGATTCTTCTCGGTAGAAATTGACATTCCGAATCAGCGGTAGATTACATAATATTTGACATTCATAAATGTTCTGTATGGACTTAAATTGAATAAAGACATTTTTGATTTTAATTTTTTGATTTTACTTTACCTAACAAGTTGTATAAAAATTCGTTTTCTAGGTCTTCGAGTAATAAGCTAATGAATTTGGACGAATGCCAATTTAATCCGTTGGAAACTTCAGTAGCATCTACGAAATTCTCGTAGCACTTATGAGAGCTACGAACTCCGTAGCATGTGCTACGAAAACTGTAGCAATTGTTACATGTAATAACCGCTTAAGATGACGGGTAGGGACACAATAGCGACGCCAATCTATTTTAATTTTTAGCAACTAAACTGGATCTTTTTAAAACAATTTCGGGGCTACAACCTCTCGGCAAACACTTATAATATTTATTAAATAACCATGCACAAATATTGGGTCCAACGTTGGGTTGGCCACTTTTGGCGTGAATCAATTTTTCGCATACAAAAACGGACGCAACATTCGAGCATGGTCATTTAATAAATAGTATAAGTGTTTGTCGAGAGGTTGTAGTCCCGAAATTGTTTAAAATAGATCCAGTTTAGTAGCTAAAAATTAAAAATCGATTGGCGTCGCTAGTGTGCCCTACCCGGCACCTTAAAACTAGTATTTTAGTCTTTTGATGTTGTGTAAGATTCGTTCAACCGGGGGAGTAGCACGCTTCGGCATGAATGGGCTTGTAGGACCGAAGTGTGCTGTGCTGTGTTTCGCTGCGTACGGTACCAGAGGCCCAATAAATAAATGAAGAAATATTTCACAAGATCACATACATGGATCTGACTCCGAGATAGGTAGCTCATGCACCTGTGTTACGGATATCAGAATCAACAGTGGGATTACAATTATATACATTTAATACTTTAGTTTTGTAAGTACATACTTATAGTACATATAAAACACCCAGACTAATACAAACAGACATGTCCATGCGAACCAGAGGCAGCATGTAATTCCCGGTTGCGTCCAAAGCTGTCTCTCTGGAGCCCTGGCTCCATGGACCATGACTCTTGACTTAGGGAGTCTAGCAATTACAATGGAGCGACTGTCGTCTGACCTTCGCAACTCTTTAACAGGGGAACCAGACCAACTGAATCATTATCATCATCAGCCTATCGCAGTCCACTGCTGGACGTAGGCCTCTCCAATTGTTCGCCACTGTGATCTATCCATGGCTTCTCGCATCCAGCTCTTGCCAGCCATCCTGCGCAGATTGTCCCCCCACCTAGCCAGAGGGCGCCCTACATTACGTTTGCCAAGACGCGGTCTCCACTCTAGAACTCGTATACGCTTTAGAAACTATCAGAAAAAGTGCAAGTTTGATCACCGCCGAGTTAATACTGAAATACGCATATAGACAGATTAAACAGAATAACATTCTCTACGATTTCACGGTGATATCTAAAAATAAAGCAAACAGTAAATGCCAGTGAAATCGAGGCCGCAGAGCATACCTCAGCTATTTTAAATTCTTTTGGCCCCATTCCGTAGTTATTGTTCATATTTTTGTCACAGAAGCCCCAGTTCACACGACATCCAATCATTCGGCGATCTGTTTTCCATTAAGTTACAATAAAAGTATTTTAACTGAACGGAATGTTGGAATGATTGGGCGCCTCCATTTGATATCGTCCATTTTTGTTGATGTAAATAAGTAAATATTAGTAACATTACATGCTGAAATGGGATTTCATAACATTTAGTACGGTAATAACTTTAGATCGCGATTTAAAATAAGGTGGTAGGTCTTTACTAATAAAATTTCCGTTTTTTCCATATTTACTTTTTTAATGGCCAATGTTTAGGGACGTGGAGGATAGATTTTAAGATTATATTTTTTTTATGTTATAGGTGGCAGATGAGCCGACGGATCCCCTGATGGTAATCGATTACCGCTGCCCATGGACAGCTGCAACACCGGTGGTGTCACAAGTGCGTTACCTTTTAACCCCCTTCCCCGGGATTGCGCCTCCGGTACCCTCACTCACGCAGCGAAATACAGCGCATGCACTGCTTCACGCCGGTTTTCTGTGAGGACGTGCTATTACTCCGGTCGAGTTGGCCTGTTTATGCCGAAGTGTAGCTCTCCCACTGTTGTCCCACATTTAAAAAGTTATTATTGATAAAAACGTTAATTCTGCTAACTAAAAAAGGGTACCTAATATTCAAGATTTTTTTTAGCATCACAAATAAAAAAAATCTGTATAAACCATTGTAAATATTATGTGAGTAAAATGGCGCCTAACTAAAATGTAAAGGACACGGTAGTTCCATGCGGCCGCCAACAGATGGCGCTAGTTAAAACGACGTCGGCTAAACAATGAAAATCGCGATGACGAGATTTTTATTTGTTAATACTTATAGGCTCAAGAACTTCGTAATTAAACCTATTTATTCGTCACCTAAATTGGCTTTTATTCTTATTGAGATTAGCCCCGAGTTGCGCAGAGGTCCGTCGTTTGTTCAATATCTGATCTCTATTTAATATAAACCTTAAAATACAGACATAAATTAAATGGTGGCTTTTATTGTATCTAGAAAAAAAAACGGCAATTTATTTTGGTGTTTAGGCTAGCGCTTGACGCCTCAATCGCACCTGATGGAAATTTCAATGAGCAGTTTTCGAGTAGGTATTTATTAACTTTGGCGTCACTCGCTAGATGGTGTTAGCAGTCTTTATATATTTCAGGTGTTGGATGATATATCCTGTGCTCCCTAATTTATAGGAAAATATCAGTGTGCTAAGTTTTTTACGTTTACCTAATATTTCAAAGTACTCGCACTCGTGGGGTGCGAGTATAGACGCAAATAGTGTGCGAGCGAGAAGTGAATAGATGCGCCGCCATTTCTGATCCCATTCTTTATCCGCACAGGTAGTAACCATATTATGGTTGGGGTCATGGAAAATAACACTTTATATCAACCCAAGTAGACCTAAAATAAGTTGTAAAAAAATGTTTTGGAGACGTTTTTGATTGCTGCCCGTTTGAGAGTGAGCAGTTTGTCATTAAATACTTCTATCAAATTATAGTTTTCACAAGGACTACAACAATGAGTAGTTGATAATTTAAAATAAAAAAAAACATTTTTAATAAAACCTTTTTCCTTCATTCATGGGTAAATGAAAATGAAATATGGCAACACTTTAAACGCCGTGACCAATCGCTGTAATCTTTATACAGAAACGGGTAGCGCCATCTGTTATCAATTTAGAGAAACCGATTGACTAATGTCATTGGGAAACTCCTCATTGGGTCAAAGTTATACGAGGTTGAGATTAGTGTAACTAGACGTCATTATTTATACATGGGCTGATAAATGTTCATCAAATTTGTTAGCTAACACGGGGTTATAGAACAGTTTTGACTTTTGAAACAAAAAAAAAGTTTTTTTTAATCAACCTGAGTAATTGCTTTTTTTATTTGTCATGTCGAGTGATGACGTCACATGAGGATTTTTATATTTTATTTTTTTCTCCTTAAATATTTGTTTAAACATTTTCCACCTTATTATAAATCGCGATCTGAAGTTATTACCGTACTAAAGCTCGTGTCAAATTTTGTTCTTGGACTATCCTTAGTTTGCGATTTGTAATAAGGGGGTTTGAAATTATTTTCCTTAAATTTCCATGAGTCTAATCTAGAAATGGTATTTTTTTATGAGAAAGGCAGACACACGAGCAAGCGAGTCACCTGACGGTAAGTGATCAGCCACAACAGAGGGAGTGGAGATGCGTTACCGGCCTTTTAGGCAGGTATAGGCTCGTTTCTTGAAGATCTCAATGTCATCATTCTTCATTTTGGAAAATGTTTATTTGTCGTGCTGTTTATTCTTTAATACTTACAATAATTACATTGCTTCGGCATAAATATTCATTTAGACAACATAAATAAAATACAACATGTCATACCAGGACGGTCATTACATACCCCCACCCCCCCACGTGGGCGCGTGGGTTTAAATTTAGAAAAGAATCGATATGCAAGCCAACCGCGGAGATGAGGGATGGCTTAGCTTATTTGAAGATTGGGTGCAGGACAGGCTTGATGAATGGCGCTAAGGATAATAGCTATGGAATGTTGGAGACATTGTAAATGATGAGCAGAGATCATCGTCAGCCCATTTAAGTCCCCACTGCTGCGGCACGGGCCTCCCTCAATCACATGAGGGGTAATTGCCATACTCACCACGCTTGGCAGACGGGTTGGCGAGGGTTTTGATATAAATGCAGAGTTTACCTTCTCTGGGTCCTGATGATCATGACAGCAGCTTTACCTTAGTCGCCTTTTACGACACCTCGGTAAGAGTGAGGGTGGCCTATTCTACTCTGCCGGGGACCACACGGCCGAGCAGAGATCGGAATTAGGCAAAGTTAAATTCTGGCGATAGGAGTCAAACACTCAGCATGGGCTTATGCAATTCAAAAGTTTTAAATTAGTGTATAAAGGTACAAATGTTTAGCCTGACCCGGGGATCGAACCCAGGACCTCTTGCGTAGCCGTCGCTTTCAAGTGCGACCCACTCACCGCCACCGTGGCAATCTCACCATGTATAGAGAAATGTCAGAAACATTGTCACTAAAGTGTGTCATTGACACGTCAATTAGCGCTATACCTTGATCGAAGGTACCTTTAAAATATCTGCTCACGATTGGTACAGTCACGAGCTTTAATTTGGGACCCGGACTAACGACATTTAACGGAAATCCGTTAAATGTCGTTAGAAAATTCATAATGCAATAAGATCGCAACTTTAGTGCAATAATGTTGAATGTCAAGTTAAGATATAAAATAATATAATATATAATATAATATAATCTTTATTTACCATAAAAAGTACAGTCTTGTTCACTTATTTCTATTGGCTCTGCACTAAACAAAATTGTTTGTGTCGCAGCAGCCAAGAACGATTTACAGTGTTGACTTGCTGGTGGCGTTAGACATTAGGTTCGGATTAACATTTTAAAGATTGATAATTTATAAGTATTTAAACATTATGGGCAAAAATGGTGAAGTTAATTAGGATTAGTACAATTTTGAGGAAATTGCATTACGCACTAAAGTTAAAAGGAACAAATATGTTATGCCTAGTACTATGTGATATGTGTCATGCGTTGTCTATGTTATATGTGCGTGTGTGTATGGGTTCGTGGGTGTTGTGTGTGTATGTGTGTCTGGTGTGTGTGTATGTCTTTATGTCTGTTTTTACGAGGGTGTGTTCATGCATACGGTGTTTTCGGGAAGTGGAGGGGTTATTTCACGAGCCATGCTTCTACTTTTGATTTGGCCTGGCGCGGGGGAAGCTTTTTGATGTCGACCTTGTGGCATACTCTGTTGTATGTTCGTGGCATTATGAATGATGGATGACGTTGTGCAAAGGTCGTGCGCACGCGGCATACAAGAACTTTATACACACACAAATGTTTTATCTAATCGTCCCTTGAAACAATAACCTCTTTGCAAAAAGCTATCATTACGGTTTTCTAATTAAGAACATATGTTGTGTCACTCGTGTCAGTTTAAGTCAAGAAAATAGTTAATTGTTACATTTAATTTAGTGCTACATAGATAGATCACAAGTTATTATTACCCACGTAACAATTACTCGGAAAAAATCGGTAATGATCGTATGCTCTCGCTCAAGATGGGGTTTTTGCACGGTTGCCCCTAGAAAAGTAAAGAAACTTTGACACGTTAAAATATTAGCTCTTAATAGCGTTAGTTTGCTACACGACATTCAACCTTGGGTCCCAAATTAAAGCTCGTGACTGTACAATAGACCGGAACCAACACACGCGCTCTAATAGATTGCCTGTCAATGTAATCATTTAAATGAATATTTCAACTTTTGCGTTACATTGTAGGTAAACATAATTAATGTACACGGGCCGAAACGTGGATATTTTATATGTAAGTACATATTCGTGGTAGCTTATACTCACAGCTGCTACGAATATGTACTTACATATAAAAGTAAATGCGTTTTGTCCTGTGTACATTATGGTGACAAATAGCCCTTGTATATAGAGTAATAGCGACACCAATCGATTTAAATTCTTAGCTACTAAACCGGATCTATTTTAACGATTTCGGAGCGGGAGTCTCTAAGAAAACATTCATACTATTTATTTAACAATTGTGCACTACTAATTGATCTGTTTTTGCACTCGGAATTTGAATTAACGCCATAAGTGGCCGTTTTTGGCGGTAATTCAAATTTCGAGTACAAAAGCAGACCCAAAAGTTAAGTATAAGTATTAAATAAATACTAGAAGTGTTTTCTGAGAGTCAAATTTCGAAATTGTCAAAAAGATAAATCCGGTTTAGCTGCTAACAATTTAAATCAATTGACGTGGCTAGTTACTTCGAGAGAGAAGCCAATAGAAGAATTCAGCTAGTCTGGGCAGCATTTGGTAAACTTCGTCAAGTCTTCTCGTCACCCATCCCTCAAAGTCTTAAGTCGAAAGTCTTCGACCAGTGCGTCCTTCCGGTCATGACTTACGGTGCCGAGACGTGCACACTCACGGCTGGACTAGTCCACCGGTTCAAAGGCACTCAAAGAGCTATGGAAAGGGCTATGCTCGGAGTATCTCTGAAGGACCGCATCAGAAATGATTTAATCCGACAGAGATCCAGAGTCACCGACATAGCCCACCGAATTAGCAAACTGAAGTGGCAGTGGGCTGGTCATACTAGCCGCAGAACTGACAGCCGTTGGAGCCGTAAAGTCCTTGAGTGGAGACCGCGACTCGGTAAACGTAGTGTTGGACGCCCTGCGACAAGATGGGATGATGACATTCGAAGGCTGGCTGGTGTGGGCTGGATGAGAGTGGCCGAAAATCGGGAGCAGTGGCGTGCATTATTGGAGACCTATTTCCAGCAATGGACGAGTGTGGGTTGCTGATGATGATGATGATGACGTTGCTAGTGTGCCCTACCTTTATTATAAATATTTCGACTGTAAACTTACCAACCTGTGTGTGTACATTTCTATTCCTATTTTTAAGTTTGTATTTAATATTTTGTAAGTTGTAATTAATAATTAATTGCGTACCCGATATGGGTAAACTGTAATTATTATTATGTTGCAATGTCACTCGCTATTTCCTTTACCTATAGTTACAAGCAATAGAGATTAGAGCAATAGAGATAGCAATCAGGGCTCACATAATACCAGCTCCCTGGCCTACAGGAAGGTACCTACCCCTTCCTTAAGTCGTGGCTTTTGCTGAGTGAGCTCCTTTTTGTATGCACCGCGACACACCTGGACACAATGTAGGTATATATTGCCCGCCTTAAATAATTTAACTTGTAGGATTTTTTTTTTTGGTTTTTGTTTATTTTTCCTTTGTTTTAATGTGTTGTATTGTCTTACTGGTTTATACATCAGAAGTTTGTTTTTTTTTGTTCTTCATTTTTAATCATGTGTGTCGTGTGTGTTTAACAAATAAATGTTTTTTATCTTTATCTTTTATCTTTAGATTCTTATTCAGTATTTTTTTTATGTGATAGGTGGCAGACGAGCAGACGGATCGCCTGATAGTAAGCGACTGCCGCCGCCCATTAACACCCGCTACACCAGTTAAGCCATAAAGGTAAAAGATAGGATAAAAAATTCTTTATTCAATTTAGGTCCACACAGAACACTTATGAATGTCATAATAGGTAAATACATAATATCTACCGCTGGTTCGGAATGTCGATTTCTACTGAGAAGACACCAGCAAGAAACTCAGTAGTTACTCTTTTCAAATATTGATGATGTCACAGAGTTTCAATTGAGAAGAGAAAAAAATACAATTATGAAAGTTAATTCCACACCCGATAGACCCCTCTACAGCTCTGGGTCTGGTCGGCATGCCTGCTGAATACTTATAAGATCATTATTTTTTCTTTTCACTAGTTGTAATTGTAAAGCTTTTCTTTTTGTTTTGTTTCTTCTTTTGCGAACTACTTTCTAAAATACACATATTGTTGGATTGTAATCTAGATTATAACCTTTAATTGTATGTTTCGAATTCGCAATAATTGTGATCTGTAATGTGTATAAAATAAACAAATAAATAAATAAACAGACTACTATAAATAACAACTCAAAAGATTAATCAATTAACTTGACCAAGAATCCTTATCATTTAAATAGTCTTGTACACTATAGTAACCTTTCTTCATTAGGCAGGTTTTAATATGAGATTTAAACTTATCCAGTGATAGGTTAATGACATTTTTGGTAGCTTATTAAATATATTAATACTTAAGCCAACATAAGTGCGCTGCCAACCTGTAACCCCACAGCACAGTGCTGCTTCACACTGATTTTCTGTGAAGCCGTGGTATCACTCCAGTCGAGCCGGCCCATTCATGCCGAAGCATGGCTCTCCCACGGTCAATATTATAACTTTAAATTCATAACCTCTGCCTCTGATACAAGGGTTGCGGGTTCGATCCCCGCACAGTACAAACATTTGTGTGCATGAACATGTTTGTTTGTATTGGTCTGGGTGTTTGCTATGTATTATAAGTATGTATTTACAAAAGAAAAGCATTATATGTATATATTTGTAATCCCACTGTTGATTCTGATATCCGTAACACAGGTGCTTGAGCTACCTATCTCGGAGTCAGATCAATGTATGTGATGTTGTGAAATATTTATTATAATTTATAACCCTTACTTTTTACTTTAACGTACTTTGGTAAAAGATAATTATAAATAAATGAGTACAAAATTAAGTCAAGATCTGGCATTTTGAGCTAAAATGGGCCTTAAAGTGTTAACTTTATTCGACCACGACTGTTCAGAAACCCTTTTATGGGGTCAGGGTTTCAGGAGGCGTAGGGATGTCCCGTTCAAATACTTAAATAGATTTGGAATCGCGATTTTGTTAATCGATTCTGAAATAGTTTTTTAGATTTTCGCGTTGCATTATAACTATAATGTATCAATACGGGGATTAACTCGATATTTATTATGACATTGATTTATATTGACTATTCAATAATTGACAAGATGCTAACCACCTACTACTATTGTACACCTCGTCCTGCAGTTTATTAGTGTTGGATTAAGTAACAACTACTCTTTGTGACCTATGAGGGGAAATTAAGTAGTCATGCTCACTCAAATGTCTCTGAGGTGGTGGCGTTATGTGGCGGGTCATTACATTCCCTCTAATATGGTTGAGTGAAATGATGGCTGACACATACGTCATACTTGTGAACAGGTGCCACCTTTGGGGACTGGTCTGCTTCGGTTTACCTCATAATATTTATTTCATTAATATTTCCTTTATTTTATTTTGTGTAACAATTGAACTGTATGACTTGGTATGATGATGACACAACATTGTATGAAAATTTGGCGATTAAAAAGAGTAACTGGCGAGTTTCTTGCCGGATCTTCTCGACCAGAAACAACTTTCCGAGCCGGGAGGTAGAATCGCATTATGTTTATTTATTTCTTTAGTATATTTTATGTATCAACATATTTATGTATTAACATGTAAATTATACATAAGTACTTATAAATAGTTTTAAGTCATTCAAATGTATGACGATTTGTAAGTGCTGTGTACAAGCCTATGCAAATAAAGAATTATTTGACTTTGACTTGACTTTGACTTTGACAACTCATCTAGTGCTAGTGTAGCTTCACAGACAATTCATCTAGTGGCGAATTAATATCAAAAAATATGAGGGTGTCCGAAGATTCACAGCCCGGCCCCAGAAGACGACGCCGTGCTCCGCCAGTCCGCTCGTGACCACGGCAAATGTAACGTAGCCGAGAAACGTCGAGCCAAATATGTGAGTACACAATGTTGTTTCACATAATAAATATCGTGTTAATCCCCGTATCGATCCTGAAATGTCCTGTTTTTTTGTTTTCCCAGGGGAAAACCATCATAGCCATCACCATGCTCCATTTAGGGAGCAAGGTGGTGTGTGGGACTCAAACCCTAACTAAAACCCCTGGGTGTCCATCTCCGCGCAATCGCGGTCGGAAACCCCACAGCCGGGACTAGACCGTATCCGCTAATCGCGCTCGCCGCTTCACCCCTATCTGGCGCAAACAGCCCTTCAACGCTGTACGACCTACCAGGACACCCAGTAATGTCGTCCCCCGCGGAGTCGTATGCTGAGCAAGCCACTCCCCAGCAGTGGATACGCTCACGTACTCCGAAAGCCCGTTTAGTCGCCTCTTACGACAGGCCTGGGAAAACCTTGGCAGTATTCTTAAACGCCCCTAGCACAGGGCGCATCCTGAAATGTCCTGAGCCAACTGAGGTCGATTTGACACACGAAATAGTATTTACCTGCTTATGTAAATAAATTTAAGTAAATATATTCATAAAACACCTCATGTAGGTATCATACAACAGAGGGCTTAATAAAAAGTGTGAAATAATATTTTTAACACTTCATAAATTTCAGATAACATTTTACAACAGTGCACTTGAGAAAAGGTGTTACCGAAATCGGCGCCCAATACTATCTAAATATTAATCTTGTGTGTTGCCAGTGATGATACGCGGAACCGAAACGTGGCCTCTTACAATGTGCCGATTAAGGAGGCTCAAAGTTACCCAGAGAGCAATGGAGAGAGAGGGCCATGCTCGGAGAGTCCGAGAGTCTCCTTGCGTTACTGTATCAGAAATGATGAGATCCGCAGAACTAAGGTCACAGACATAGCCGACGACGACCCGATTGGAACAGTGGTAGTGAACGCTGCCTCTGATACAAGGGTTGCGGGTTCGATCCCCGCACAGTACAAACATTTGTGTGCATGAACATGTTTGTTTGTATTGGTCTGGGTGTTTGCTATGTATTGTAAGTATGTATTTACAAAAGAAAAGTATTATATGTATATATTTGTAATCCCACTGTTGATTCTGATATCCGTAACACAGGTGCTTGAGCTACCTATCTCGGAGTCAGATCAATGTATCTGATGTTGTGAAATATTTATTTATTTATTTATTTATAGCCCAAAGGATTGCATGACTCAAGTGGCAATGGGCAGGGCACATAGCGAGTAGAACAGACGGCCGTTGGGGCGGAAAGTTCCTCGAGTGGAGGCTGCGTACAGGAACTCGCAGCCGTGGCAAGCCCCCCACAAGGTGTACCGACGATTTGGTGAAGATCGCGGGAATCCATTGGATGCGGGCGGCACAGGACCGATCTGTGTGAAGAACATTTGGGGACGCCTATGTCCAGCAGTGGACGTCTATTGACTGAAATGATAATGATGACTAATCTTCTAAATACATTCAATAATTCAACAGGGATTAGGCGCCGACTTCAGTAGCACCTTTTTTCGAGTGTACTGTTATTTGAAGTGTATGAAGTGATAAAAATATCATTTTTTAGTTCGTGGTTTTTGAAGGTGGTTTTTATTTCGTAGAAAAAAATTTTTCATGCTTTTTAGTGTCTTATTATTCGGCAGCAGTCGAATGGGGACGGGAATTCGGTTACGGTCTACCATCTATCAAATAAAGGAATCTTTTGACGACCCGTTTGGAACAGTGGTAGTGAACGCTGCCTGTGATACAAGGGTTGCGGGTTCGATCCCCGCACAGTACAAACATTTGTGTGCATGAACATGTTTGTTTGTATTGGTCTGGGTGTTTTCTATGTATTATAAGTATGTATTTACAAAAGAAAAGTATTATATGTATATATGTGTAATCCCACTGTTGATTCTGATATCCGTAACACAGGTGCTTGAAGCTACCTATCTCGGAGTCAGATCAATGTATGTGATGTTGTGAAATATTTATTATAATTTATTATTATTTATAACCCTTACTTTTTACTTTACCGTACTTTGGTAAAAGATAATTATAAATAAATGAGTACAAAATTAAGTCAAGATCTGGCATTTTGAGCTAAAATGGGCCGTAAAGTGTTAACTTTATTCGACCACGGATTGTTTAGAAAACCCTTTTATGGGTCAGGGTATCAGGAGGCGTAGGGTTGTCCCGTTCAAATACTTAAATAGATTTGGAATCGCGATTTAGTTAACGATCCTGAAAAAGTTTTTAGATTTTCGCGTTGCATTATAACTATAATGTATCAATACGGGGATTAACACGATATTTATTATGACATTGATTATATTGACTATTCAATAATTGACAAGATGCTAACCACCTACTACTATTGTACACCTCATCCTGCAGTTTATTAGTGTTGGATTAAGTAACTACTACTCTTTGTGACCTATGAGGGGAACCTAAGTAGTCATGATCACTCAAATGTCTCTGAGGTGGTGGCGCTATGTGGCGGGTCATTACATTCCCTCTAATATGGTTGAGTGAAATGATGGCTGACACATACGTCATACTTGTGAACAGGTGCCACCTTTGGGGACTGGTCTGCTTCGGTTTACCTCATAATATTTATTTCATTAATATTTCCTTTATTTTATTTTGTGTAACAATTGAACTGTATGGCTTGGTATGATGATGACACAACATTGTATGAAAATTTGGCGATTAAAAAGAGTAACTGGCGAGTTTCTTGCCGATCTTCTCGACCAGAAACAACTTTCCGAGCCGGTGGTAGAATCGCATTATGTTTATTTATTTCTTTAGTATATTTTATGTATCAACATATTTATGTATTAACATGTAAATAATACATAAATACTTATAAATAGTTTTAAGTCATTCAAATGTATGACGATTTGTAAGTGCTGTGTACAAGCCTATGCAAATAATGAATTATTTGACTTTGACTTGACTTTGACTTTGACAACTCATCTAGTGCTAGTGTAGCTTCACTGACAATTCATCTAGTGGCGAATTAATATAAAAAATGTGAGGGTGTCCGAAGATTCACAGCCCGGCCCCAGCAGACGACGCCGTGCTCCGCCAGTCCGATCGTGACCACGGCTGCTGTAACGTAGCCGAGAAACGTCGAGCCAAATATGTGAGTACACAATGTTGTTTCACATAATAAATATCGTGTTAATCCCCGTATCGATCCTGAAATGTCCTGTTTTTTTTGTTTTTCCCAGGGGAAACCATCATAGCCATCACCATGCTCCATTTAGGGAGCAAGGTGGTGTGTGGGACTCAAACCCTAACTAAAACCCCTGGGGTGTCCATCTCCGCGCAATCGCTGTCGGAAACCCCACAGCCGGGACTAGACCGTATCGCTAATCGCGCTCGCCGGTTCACCCCTATCTGGCGCAAACAGCCCTTCAACGCTGTACAACCTACCAGGACACCCAGTAATGTCATCCCTCGCGGAGTCGTATGCTGAGCAAGCCACTCCCCAGCAGTGGATACGCTCACGGACTCCGAAAGCCCGTTTAGTCGCCTCTTACGACAGGCCGGGAAAACCTTGGCAGTATTCTTAAACGCCCCTAGTCACAGGGCGCATCCTGAAATGTCCTGAGCCAACTGAGGTCGATTTGACACACGAAATAGTATTTACCTGCTTATGTAAATAAATTTAAGTAAATATATTCATAAAACACCTCATGTAGGTATCATACAACAGAGGGCTTAATAAAAAGTGTGAAATTTTTAACACTTCATAAATTTCAGATAACATTTTTACAACAGTGCACTTGAGAAAAGGTGTTACCGAAATCGGCGCCCAATACTATCTAAATATTAATCTCTGTGTGTTGCCAGTGATGATACGCGGAACCGAAACGTGGCCTCTTACAATGTGCCGATTAAGGAGGCTCAAAGTTACCCAGAGAGCAATGGAGAGAGAGAGGGCCATGCTCGGAGAGTCCGAGAGTCTCCTTGCGTTACTGTATCAGAAATGATGAGATCCGCAGAACTAAGGTCACAGACATAGCGACGACGACCCGATTGGAACAGTTGGTAGTGAACGCTGCCTCTGATACAAGGGTTGCGGGTTCGATCCCCGCCACAGTACAAACATTTGTGTGCATGAACATGTTTGTTTGTATTGGTCTGGGTGTTTGCTATGTATGTAAGTATGTATTTACAAAAGAAAAGTATTATATGTATATATTTGTAATCCCACTGTTGATTCTGATATCCGTAACACAGGTGCTTGAGCTACCTATCTCGGAGGTCAGATCAATGTATCTGATGTTGTGAAATATTTTATTATTTATTTATTTATAGCCCAAAGGATTGCATGACTCAAGTGGCAATGGGCAGGGCACATAGCGAGTAGAACAGACGGCCGTTGGGGCGGAAAGTTCCTCGAGTGGAGGCTGCGTACAGGAACTCGCAGCCGTGGCAAGCCCCCCACAAGGTGTACCGACGATTTGGTGAAGATCGCGGGAATCCATTGGATGCGGGCGGCACAGGACCGATCTGTGTGAAGAACATTTGGGGACGCCTATGTCCAGCAGTGGACGTCTATTGACTGAAATGATAATGATGACTAATCTTCTAAATACATTCAATAATTCAACAGGGATTAGGCGCCGACTTCAGTAGCACCTTTTTTCGAGTGTACTGTTATTTGAAGTGTATGAAGTGATAAAAATATCATTTTTTAGTTCGTGGTTTTTTATTTCGTAGAAAAAATTTTTCATGCTTTTTTAGTGTCTTATTATTCGGCAGCAGTCGAATGGGGACGGGAATTCGGTTACGGTCTACCATCTATCAAATAAAGGAATCTTTTGACGGACCCGTTTGGAACAGTGGTAGTGAACGCTGCCTGTGATACAAGGGTTTGCGGGTTCGATCCCCGCACAGTACAAACATTTGTGTGCATGAACATGTTTGTTTGTATTGGTCTGGGTGTTTTCTATGTATTATAAGTATGTATTTACAACAGAAAAGTATTATATGTATATATGTGTAATCCCACTGTTAATTCTGATATCCGTAACACAGGTGCTTGAGCTACCTATCTCGGAGTCAGATCAATGTATGTGATGTTGTGAAATATTTATTTATTTTAAATCCATAAAGACATGATATCGCATTTGTATCGAATTGGGCATCCCTACGGAACGGGCTGGAAATACTTTCCGAAATTAATTTCAATTAACCCCAAATAGAGCCGAACTATTGTTAAATTGGACGCGACGATTAAATCCCACGAGATTAGGGAATATTGAAAATTATGGTTTATAGAAGACGCCCTCAGCTTCGCTCGCGTGAAATTCAGTTTAGTTTGTCACTATAATTCGAATTAATGGGGTTTGTCATTTTTTTATGGAGTCCACCCAAGCATCCGGCATTTTTTTTCTTTTTGGAGTTTTTTTTGGTGGCAGACGGATCACCTGATGGTAAGCGATTGCCGCCGCACATGGAGACCCGCGATACCAGTGGAGTCACAAGTGCGATGCCAATCCCCTACCCCTCGTATGGGGCGACTTCTTATCCACTGAGATACCAGCACCCTCCGAAGACGTTTTGTACGCGAAAAATTGATTCACGTCAAGTGGCCGCTTTTGGCGTGAATCAATGTTTCGCGTACGCGTTGAACCCAACATTTGATGAGTTCAGCGTGTTTCTAATTAATAGTATCTATAAGTGTTTGCCGAGAGGTTGTAACCCCGAAATTATTTAAAATAGATCCGGTTTAGTAGCTAAAAATTGGTACAGCACAGTGCTGCTTCACGCTGGTTTTTTGTGAAACCGTGATACCACTCCAGTCTAGCCGGCCCATTTATGCCGAAGCGTGGCTCTCCCACGGTCGAACGAACCTTACACAATATCATATGTCATCATCGTCATCATCATCGTCAGCCCATTTAAGTCCCCACTGCTGGGGCACGGGCCTCACTCAATCACATGAGGGGTATTTGCCATACTCACCACGCTTAGCAAACGGGTTGGCGAGAGTTTTGATGTAAACGCAGAGTTTTCCTTCTCTGGGTGCTGATGATCATGCCAGCAGCTTTACCTTAGTCGCCTTTTACGACACCTCGGTAAGAGTGAGGGTGGCCTATTCTACTCTGCCGGGACCACAAGGCGTTAAGGAGGATATTATACCGTTTTTTATGTGATAGTTGGCAGACGAGCAGACGGATCACCTGATGGTAAGGAATTGCTTCCGCCCATAGACACCCACGACCAGTGGACTCACAAGTGGGCTGCCAAACTTTAAACCCCGTTTTGAACTCCTTTTCTGTAAGGCCGTGGTATCACTTCGGTCGAGCCGGCCCATTCATGCCGAAGCGTGGCTCTCGCACTGTAAAAATCCCTCCATCGTTTTCAGCTAATGACTCGTGACAATTTGTATTTGTAACTTAACTGTTACAAATTTCAAACCCCGTTTTGTACTGCATAGCCTCCGGCACAACAAAGTGCTGCTTCACGCCGGTTTTCTGTAAGGCCGTGGTATCATTTCGGTCGAGCCGGCCCATTTATGCCGAAGCGTGGCTCTCATACTGTGAAAATCTCTCCATCGTTTTCAGCTAACGACTCTTGACAATTTGTATTTGTAACAGTTACAAATTCAAATTGTCCTGAGTCGTTAGCCGAAAATGGAAGCTCAACATTGACTCTTTGGGGTTACAGCTGTACATAATACAAAAGGGCGAGAGCCCTCATAATTAATTCACAGGCGAACCCGGGGGCTGAGCGAGTAGCTTAACAGCGTACAGTGATAGGCGAAATTATTTCGAGCATTTAGCTTTCTTTGAAAGGGTAGGCGATTAAATATTAGGCAGACGGCAACAACTATTTTCGGATAAAAGATTGAACGTCGATTGTTAATCGATTATGCGAATGGAGCCCAAATAATCTATTGTATCGATACTATCGATTAAATCAATTTTCCTGGTTCAGGTGTCTCAGCAAATGGACAAAAATTTGTTTTTACTAAACATCATCAAAGATAAAAAAATATTTATTCAATTTAGGTCCCTACAAAACATTTATGAATATCAAAATAGGTTTTTTTTTATTTGTTAGAAATGGGGTGAGCCCTGCGTCTCATAGCCACTGCGACCAGTAAATGATCTATTGTGGCAGCCCCGTAACCTATTACAGCACCTCATGTATCTCCAGCTCCAGGATAAACCCGAGAATGGAGCTGATGGGGGAGCTCTTGATCTCGTCAGCTGAGATCATATGTGCTCCTAGGTGCCGGCTTCTGCAACGGTGCAGCGCTATGCACTCGCCGAGGACGTGGATAATCGTTTCCTCGTCCTCGCGACAGAACCTGCAGATTTTGGTATCTGTAAGGCGCATGTTGTGCAGGTGCTTGTTTAATTTGCAGTGCCCCGTGAGGGTTCAAAATAGGTTACACATATTATCATCTACCGCTGGTTCGGAATGTCAATTTCTACTGAGAAGACCCAGCAAGAAACACAGAAGTTACTCTTTTAAAACTTTGATGTTGTTACAGAGTTTCATTTGAGAAGAGAAAAAAAATAGCAAAGATTGACGGACACAACTGGACTTGAACTGTCCAAAATAAAATAGAATGGAGAAGGTTGAAGGAGACCTACACCAAATTGGTTGAAAACGGCATAAGATGATGATGTTGAAGAAATCCAATGATACCAAGGCCGCACATTCAACCGCCGAATGAGTTTAGGTACCGGATGCTCAATCCGGGGAAAGGGGGTTTAAATATTGGCAGCACACTTGAGACTGGTGTCACAGGTGTCTATGTGATATACAGACGAGCAGGCTATCCGTCTGCTCGTCTGCCACCTATCACATAAAAAAGACACTGATGCACGCACTTTCTCAATGCGATGCCATCGGGCACCCAAGAAGCCGCACCCTTCATTCGGGGATGTTAACATCCTCCAGGCAGATGCTATCGCTCCCAAGGCCATTATTTGGTTTATGCTGACCGTGGGCCTCGGAGACGATCTATAAATAGGAGCGGAGGTTATCATCATCATCATCATCAGCCTATTTAAGTCCCCACTGCTGGGGCACGGGCCTCCCTCAATCACATGAGGGGTAATTGCCATACTCACCACGCTTGGCAGACGGGTTGGCGAGGGTTTTGATATAAATGCAGAGTTTTCCTTCTCTGGGTGCTGATGATCATGCCAGCAGCTTTACCTTAGTCGCCTTTTACGCCACCTCGGTAAGAGTGAGGGTGGCCTATTCTACTCTGCCGGGGACCACACGGCTCATCATCACGGAGCGGAGGTCACAATAGATCAAACATGGTCGCAGTGTCCACTCGGCAACGAGCGTTCTTCAGAACTTCGGATAATAAATCTGTGATGATGAGAGCAGTGCACGTCGATGCTGGACTTACTTGGTAGAAGAGCTGGTACTCCGTATCGGTGAGCCTCAGAGCCACCTCCTCCGGGAAGCTTAGGAGACTTTTCAGCGCGGCGAGCTCCTCGTAACTGGAGTCCTCTTGGTTAGAACCTGGTGGAAAAAAGAATTCATCAGAAATTTTGAGCCTCACTAGAAAAAAATATTAGCCTACATAGGTACTGTCCCACTGCAGGGCAAAGGCCTCCATTATAGAAATCAAGTCATCGCTACTATGATGGGATTAGACTTAATCACCACGCTTGGCTAATGCGGATTGGTGATCACAAACCCAAGCTATGTTCGAAAGATTCGACCACCTGTTGGTCTACTGGTTTAAGTACCAGGACCAGACCATCATGATGATCATCGATGTTTATCACAGCTCTGATCATTATTATCATCTTTTTTATGTGATAGGTGGCAGACGAGCAGACGGATCACCTGATGGTAAGCGATTGCCGTCGCCTACATGGACACCCGCGACACAAGTCAATGCCAACCTTTAAACCCCCCTTTCCACCGGATTGGGCCTGCGGTACCCTCACTCACGCAGCGTAACACAGCACAGCGCTGCTTTTGTTTGTGTCTGACTCGCGCAGGGTATGTGAGTAGTAACTAGGACTGCAACAAAGACCTTAAATTTTTTTTATGTTGGAGGCGACAAACGAGCAAGTGAGTCACCTGATGGAAAGTAATCAACGCCGCCCAGGAACATCCGCGAAATCATGACTAAAATTAGTTAGCTCACATTGTATGTCGCACTATTTATGGAACAGCCTATAAGCTTTGACCGTGGGGGAGCCACACTTTGACATGAATGTTTATACTAATAACACCTCTTTTTATAATCCAATCGTCAGGATGTGTCGTACCTAAAACGATATGGTTGATAAACGTGAGGAATTGGATCTCTACCGGTACAACCTACATCAGTTCAAGAGGTCTGTTTTGCAATGCATCTGTGGTGCGTTGTAACACACTATCCCTCCTCTTTATCTTCTTTGCATGTGAGGGGGTAACTGTGGATTTTAGTTTTAAGTTAATTTTAGTTTAATTTTAATTTTTAATTTTATTGTAACTGTTAGCTTTCGATTGATTTTCTGTCTGTGTATACATGTTTTTGTATTGCAATCGGGGACTTGTCGAATGTATTGTATAAATTATTCTTATTAGATTGTAATATGTTTTGTATACCAAATAAAATAAATAAATGGGCCGGCTGGACCGGAGTAATACCAAGGCCTCACAAAAAACCAGTGCGAAGCAACGTCTGTGCTGTTTGCTGCGTGAGTGAGAGTAACGGAGGTCCCATCCAGGGAAAGGGGGTTTAAACGTGGGCAGCACATTTGTTACTCCACTGGTGTTGCGAATGTCAATGCGCGGCGGCAATCGCTTGCCATCAGGTAATCTGTTTCCTCGTCTGCCACTTTAAAGGGCCATTGTAAATAAGGTTTGTAAATAGTGTAAGTGACTTGTAAATAGTGAAAGTGATTTGTATATAATAATCATAATAAGGCAGTGATAATAATGCCATAGTGATAGTGATAACCAGCGTCATGGCCTTTGTCTGGGCTGTGACATAAGCTGAGTGAGGGCCATTTATACTAGACGTCATAACACATCATAATATTCATTTGGCACTGTCTGGACGTGATTGAATATAGTTTTGTTTTTTTTTCCTTTTCTTTTATTTTTATGTATTTTTAATTGTTAGGGTTCCGTAGCCAAAATGGCAAAAACGGAACCCTTATAGTTTCGTCATGTCCGTCTGTCCGTCTGTCCGTCTGTCCGTCTGTCACAGCCTATTTACTCGGAAACTATAAGTACTACAGTGATGAAATTTGATGGGAATATGTGTTGTATGAACCGCTACAAAAATATGACACTAAATAGTAAAAAAAAGAATTGGGGGTGGGGCCCCCCATACATGTAACTGAGGGATGAAATTTTTTTTTTCGATGTACATACCCGTGTGGGGTATCAATGGAAAGGTCTTTTAAAATGATATAAAGTTTTCTAAAAAACATTTTTCTTAAAGTGAACGGTTTTTGAGATATCAGCTCTTGAAGTATGATTGCAAAACATTACTCATTCTAAATCCGCATAAGCAATAATAAAAATTGGAACACACACGTAGCATTATAGACGTTAGAGATAAGTTTGCTGAGTAAGATAGAAATTAAGTGAAATGTATTTTTAATGATTGAATTCAATAAACGACCGTAATCGAAACATGACGTCTTTACCTTAACTCATCGAACCCTCCCGCACTTTATCTCATGGCGATCCTTGCCAACCGAACGCGAACTTCGTAAAGATTGAAGACCCTCAACCACATGGACTACCAAGCTGGAACTACTAGAACTATAGTAGTCGCAATCTTCGCTGCGGTTTGATTTCTCTCCATCCTTCTGTTCATCGCTCTGGTTATGAAGACGAAACACTACCATGGGATCTCCACATAGCAAAGAAGAGGTCATCATCGCACAAACGGCTAGCGGCGACGCTCAAGCGACACAGAAAAATTCAAGACAGCTCAATACCACCGATATACTGGTATTCGTCATTCTAATTCTAATTGTGCTCGCCATCATTTACGTCTGCATTAAGAAAATTTGGGATAGAGCTATCAACACACTGAGAAGAGAGTTCAACAGCGCAGTTCTAAGAAATACTATATCTTCCGTGGAATTGGCAACAACGTCGGCTCAACCATCTACATAAACCAGGAGGTGTCCAGGGTATAAACCCGGCCCATTGTACGAGGGGCAAGGGAATTCCCAGCCCGATATTCGACAGCTGATTCAAGCGCTCCAGGGATCCGGCTTACCTTCGATGTCCCGCCCGCACGAGAGAAGCATGAAAACCCGGACCCCACCCCGAGGAAGCCGCCGAGCATCATACGTGCATAAGGTACTTTAAAATAGTTTTAATATTATGTAGAATTAAAGTTTTATTTTCTTTCTTCTAGATAGATAATGTCAAGATTTATTCCTGAATTGAATGAATTGCATGTAAAGTTATTGTATATTAAGGAATATTTAACTAAAATAGGCCCTGATAGACGGCAGAAACAATTAGGTATTGCTGAATTTCATGAAGCGAAACTTGAGTACGCGAAATTGGAGTATATTTTGTCTCAGGTACATGACTTAGTCGAAAAGTCTGAAATATCTACTAAAGATAGTACTTTAATTAATAAAATCGTGAATGAGATACAGGTCATTTACAGTAAGATTGTTTCCATAGAAAGTACAAGTAGTATTAATATTTCCAAAATGGCAGAAAAAGATAAGTTCGACTTAAAAACGGCTATTGCACTTTTACCAGTAATGACAGGCCAAGAACACGTCACCAAATCTCTTATAGATTCGATTCAATTATATGGTTCTATGATCAGAGATAACTCTCATGTCCAGTTAATCGACTTTGTCTTAAAAACTAGGCTTTCTCCAAGCGCAAAGTTACGTTTAAGGAGTAATTATGCTACCGTTTCAGATTTAATCAAAGATATGAACGTACATTTAATTCAAAAAAAATCAGCGGTTGCAATTCAACACAAATTGCAAAACTGTCGTCAAGGCCATAGGTCAATAGAGTCCTTTGGTTCGGAGCTAGAACAACTTTTTGTTAATTTAACAATAGCTCAAGCGGACGACGACGCTACTAAGTTTGAAGTATTGCGCCCTATTAACGAAAAGGTTGCTATCAAACGTTTTTCAGATGGACTAGGTAATCAGAAACTTAGCACGATTATAGCTTCGCGTCAGTTCGATTCCTTACCCGAGGCTATTAGAACCGCACTAGACGAACAGTCAATGTGTAGCAGGCAGGAAGAAGTTATGAACGTCAGAAAATTTTACCCTAGTAATTTTTCTCGACCCCCTAACAGCTATTCCCGTAACACTAATAATTATGCTAGTAAACATTATTACCATAATAGACATAATGCGAACAATAGGTATAACGGTCAAGGTAAGTACATGTCACGAGACTCCCGTGACGCGTCAGCACGCTCACGTGGCCGCGGTCGGCCGAGCCCGCGCCCGCCGCGCTCAGCTGTTCCTTTCCATCGCGTCCAGCACACTAATTACGATCATTCAGCAAATGATACACAAACTGACTCTCAACCCCAGAATGATAATTTAGATTTTTTTCGTCCCTACTGAAAATTATGTATTAAATTACAATAACAGTAGTACTGTCACTTTAAATATTCATAATAATATTAGTATAGATCTTTTAGTCGATAGCGGAGCAAGCTTATGTGTTTTGAAGTACGAATGGTTATGCAATTATCCGGAATTGATGAATTTACTTACATTTGAAAAGTTAGTTATTAAAGGAGTTAGCGGTAAGCTAGTATCTGAAGGATATATTTATTTAGACTTATCTTATGATGGTTTAGTTTTTAGAGAAAAAATGTATGTTTTTAAAAATATGTCATGTTCCGCAAGTGGCATTTTAGGTGATAACTTTTTAAAACGTTATCAAGCCGTAATTAATTATAAAGAAAATATCTTAGTTTTAACTAAATGTAATAATTATGTTTCCATACCTATATTAAATCACTTTAGTCATTTGATACCGCCGCGATGTGAGGTAATCAAATACATACCTACATTGTCTGGCGACGACCGTGTTTGTTTATCTAAAGAATTACAAAAAGGCGTTTTTATAGGAAGTTTAATAGCGAAACCTCATAATGGTCGCATTCCTGTGAGAATATTAAACACTACCGATAGTGAAGTATGCCTAGATCTCACTGACTTAGAAACTTTTTCATTGAACGATTTTGAAGTTTGTAATTTTGAAAAAGAGGATATTTCTGTTTCTCGCGTAAAGACGTTATTAGAATTATTGAACTTATCAGAACTTAATCTCGAGGAAAAACGAAGCATTGAAAGTATATGCGCTAAGTACGCAGATGTTTTCCATCTGCCTGGCGACAAGCTATCTTGTACAAACTTAATGACACATTCTATAACTTTGAAACCTAACGTGTCACCGGTGTATGTTAAGCCACATAGATTACCTCATGCTTTAAGAAAAGAAGTTCAAAGACAGATTGATGTTATGCTCGAAAACGACATTATTGAAGAGGCCACATCCGAGTGGTCTAGTCCCGTCTTGCTAGTACCGAAAAAGGCAGATAGGTCCAACGAAAAACAATGGCGATTGGTTATAGACTACAGGCAATTAAATAACCGTATAATGGACGACAAATTCCCTTTGCCTAATATTACGGATATCTTAGATTCGCTCGCAAATAATATTTATTTCTCCAAACTAGATCTCTCTCAAAGTTATTACCAATTAGCTCTTAGTGATAATTCACGAAAATACACAGCCTTTAGTGTAAACAAACTTTGTCAGTTATCTTTAGATAATGATTCTCGTAAGCTAACAGCTTTCACCACAGATGCAAAGATGTATCAAATGAAACGCTGTCCCATGGGACTTAAGACATCTGCAAGTGTATTTTCGCGCCTTATGACTATCGCTATGTCAGGTCTAAATTACAAAAAAGCATTCATTTATTTAGATGATTGCGTGATTTTTGGTAAATCAATAGAAGATCACAATAAAAACTTAATTAGTGTACTCGAACGATTTAGAAAAGTAAACTTAAAGTTGAACCCTATGAAATGCGATTTTTTGCGTAACGAGATAATTTATTTAGGACATAAAATAACTTCTAATGGCATTTTACCCGATGACAGTAAAATTGCAACAATGCAAAACTATCCGATGCCAACGAACTGCGACGAGGTCAATCGTTTTGTAGCATTTGCAAATTATTATAGACGATTCATACCGAATTTCGCAAACATTGTTTATCCCTTAAATAAACTACGGAAAAAGAACGTACAATTTGAATGGTCTTCCGAATGTCAAAACGCATTTGAAAAGTTAAAATTGGCTTTGGTTCGACCACCAATTTTATCTTACCCCGATTTTTCAGACGATAATATTTTTCGGCTACAAACAGATGCTTGTAAGACAGGTTTAGGTGCAGTCTTATCTAATATGAACAACCAAGTAGTAGCTTATGCTAGTAGAAATTTGAAGCCCGCCGAAACTAGATACCCTATTATCGAATTAGAACTTTTGGCAATTGTTTGGGCAGTAAGACATTTTCGACCTTATCTATATGGACGGAAATTCAAAATCTTAACTGACCACAAACCATTAATTTATCTATTTAATTTAAAAGACCCAACCAGTAGACTGACTAAATTTAGATTATTTTTAGAGGAATATGATTTTGAAATAGAGTATGTACCAGGACGAAACAATGCAGCTGCAGACGCATTGAGTCGTATACCAGTTACATCCACTACTTTAAAATCATTACAGGATAACGTGGTGTCAGTCCTGACTAGGGCACAAAGAAAGAAAATAGGCACCCCTTCTGAGTCTTCCTCAGAGAGCCTCATCGGCAACAGGTCTGATCAACCTATTGCAGTAGAAGTTCTCAAAAAGCCCGATAACATTACCGAATTATGTTTCAATCAAATAAAATATGAGAATTACGTAAAGGTCAAAGATAATATTATTTCTAACGCGGGATATTGTGTTTATGTACCGTCGCAATCAGCGATTTATCTGAGTACCCGATCGTCATCTACCCCAGAGGTGTTAGCGAGGGACTTAGAGTCATTGTGTAGAAAAATAGGTATACACGAGGTACTTATAATAAAAGATAAATGTAACGGGAATAAAATTAAAAGTCTTGTACAAGCAGCAAAAAAGGTTAGTCCCGTATCCCCGCGATATCTTATAACAAAGAATATATTGAGAATAAACGATTGTGAACAAAAAAGAGTAATACTAAACGACTTCCATCTTTTACCTACTAGTGGACACGCAGGAGTAAACAGAATGTTTAATAACATAAAACAACACTATTTTTGGCCAGGTTTAAGCAATGATGTAAAACAGTTTGTTAAAAATTGCCAGCAATGTCAATATCATAAGCACAGTAACAAACACATTCGACAACCTTTAACCATCACATCCACAGCCCACTCCTCATTCGAAAAAATCAGTTTAGACATCATGGGTCCTCTCGATGTTGATGATTATAATAATAAATACGTATTGACATTACAATGCGATTTAACAAAATTCGTAGAAGCATATCCATTACCCAGTAAAGATACAGTCACAGTTGCTCAATCTTTTACAAATAATTTCTTATTACGATATGGTATCCCCAAGGAAATATTGACCGACCAGGGAACCGAATTCATGTCTTCGGTAATGTCCGAAATATGTTCTCTATTAGATATTAAAAAATTAAACTCAACGGCCTACCATCATGAAACCGTAGGAGCTTTAGAAAATACCCATAAAACCCTAGGAGCTTTTCTTAGAATCCAGTGCAATAATAACAATCATAATTGGAGTACTTGGATTCCTTATTGGTGTTTTTCTTTTAATACCACAGTGCATAGCGAGACAAAATATACACCTTTTGAGTTAGTTTTTGGAAAAACTTGTGACCTTCCAAAGAACTTACAAACCGAAATCGATCCTTTATATAACTACGACAGTTATCCCAGAGAACTCAAGTATCGTTTGCAACAAGCACATTCCGATGCACGACGAAATTTAATTCTAGCAAAAGAAAAAAGAAAATGCTTATATGATACAAATTGTAATCCTATTACCTATAAGGAAGGCGATTTATTATTATTAAAGAATCAAGTAGGAAATAAGTTAGATAGAATATACAACGGTCCTTATAAAGTCTTAAGAGATATGTCGTCAAATGTTGAAATTTTAAAAGATAATAAATCTATTATTGTGCATAAAAATAACACGAAGCTATTCAATAAATAAAATGTTTAATTAATTTAGAATTAACTAAGAAAAAAATTAAGTTTGTAACCTAATACTATGTAATCGATATAATCATTATACCTAATATGAAATGTGAAGCTTCCATTTACTATTACATTCCATTTATTTTTTCTATTGTTTAGTATAAGTTTTATATTATAAGATAAGATACGATACTAATTATGTCAGCATACATGTTATACGAATGTAAAAATGTCTAACAGCAAAGATTGTTTATAATGTTAAGATCAGTCTTATTGTTACGAGTCTGTTCCTTTTGCAGGGAGGGGATGTTCCTTCCACTTTTTCGGGGAGATGAAGTATGATTGCAAAACATTACTCATTCTAAATCCGCATAAGCAATAATAAAAATTGGAACACACACGTAGCATTATAGACGTTAGAGATAAGTTTGCTGAGTAAGATAGAAATTAAGTGAAATGTATTTTTAATGATTGAATTCAATAAACGACCGTAATCGAAACATGACGTCTTTACCTTAACTCATCGAACCCTCCCGCACTTTATCTCACTCTCAAAGTCGTAAAAAGTATGTCCCCCCCCCTCTATTTTTATAACTACGGGGTATAAAATTCTAAAAAAAATAGAGGTGATGCATGCTAATTAACTCTTTCAACGATTTTTGGTTTGATCAAAGTATCTCTTATAGTTTTTGAGATAGGTTGATTTAACTGTAATTTTGGACTTTGCTGCTACGGAACCCTTTGTGCGCGAGCCCGACTCGCACTTGGCCGGTTTTTTTATGTTTTGTTTTCTGTTTGTGCCAAATTGTGTTCTGTTTGTAATTGCTATATGTTCTGTGTTGTGATGTCTATAATAATAAATATTTTCTTTCTTTCTTTCTTTAATAAGGCAGTGACGCTGGTGAGAATTGGTGCTCTTGCTTAAGAGCAACAACTCTCATCAGTGCAGTCAGTCTAGCCAGGACAGCGGTGTGGCGCGTTGAATGGGAAGTGACGTCCCTTGGGTCCCATATCCCTGAGAGTCGATCAGGCCCCTCTCCCCGGTTTGCCTTTATTGGCCGACTGGGGTGGACCCCAGCAGGGGCCGCAGGACTCTCACCTTTAGCTTGCCTTCACCAGTCGGCCAAAGTGGGATGTCAGAGCTATATACTTGCAGGGTGGAAGTGAAAGATGCATAAGTCGCGAGTTGGCACAGTGTCTGTAACCACAGACGAATTTGTAGAAAGCGGTGTTCACCTCTCGGCACCCTGAGCTACTCACACTAATGTTGCCCGCCTTGCTATTTCTGGTAGCTAGCGTTTGCTTGGCTTCCTGGTAGCTTTTTATAGGGGGCCCATCTAGTGAGTGGCGAGTCTTCACCTGCCCATTTTTTTCCCTGCCCAACTGCCGAGTCGTTAACCAGGCACACATATTCTCTCATTTACAGCCTTAGGTACGTCCCACAAACACGCCCAATCACACAGCCACACAGATCATCACAATCAAGACTCATTATCTCCACCACATCACAATCAGATCCGTAGGAATTGTACTTGGCCTAGGCCCGTACATTTCTGAAAAGCCAGCAAATAGCTGTGATACTCAGCGTTTAAAGAATATAATAATTACAATTTCCACACTACGCTTACCGAGTCACGGTCTCCACTCAAGGACTTTGCGGCTCCAACGGCTGTCAGTTCTGCGGCTAATATGACCAGCCCATTGCCACTTCAGTTTGCTAATTCGGTGGGCTATATCGGTGACTCTGGTTCTCTGTCGAATTACATCATTTCTGATGCGTTCCTTCAGTGATCCGAGCATAACCCTTTCCATAGCTCTTTGAGCGACTTTGAACCGCGACAAGATGGGATGATGACATTCGAAGGCTGGCTGGTGTGGGCTGGATGAGAGTGGCCGGAAATCGGGAGCAGTGGCGTGCATTAGGGGAGACCTATGTCCAGCAGTGGACGAGTGTGGGTTGCTGATGATGATGATGATAATTTCCACAGGTGCTATCCCTAGAGAACTAAATAAAAGTCTAGACACACTTAACATACCAGAACCCACATATAAACTCTTACATAAAGCGTAATATTAAAAACATGACGAATAGTGCGAAAATTTCTTAATATAGAATAAGTTTTAAGATGCGCTTGGCTAAGGCCCGTGCTCTTAAAAACACCCCTTCGAGGATAGAAACATATAAGTTTACAGGATTATAATAATATAATCTTTATTACCAGAGAGCAATGGAGAGGGCTATGCTCGGAGTCTCCCTGCGTGATCGTATCAGAAATGATGAGATCCGCAGGAGAACTAATGTCACAGACATAGCCCAAAAGATTGCATGCCTCAAGTGGCAATGGGCAGGGCACATAGCGAGGAGAACAGACGGCCGTTGGGGCGGAAAGGACCTCGAGTAGAGGCCACGTACAGGAAGTCGCAGCCGTGGCAGGCCCCCCACAAGCGGGCCGACGATCTGGTGAAGGTTGCGGAAATCCATTGGATGCGGGCAACACAGGACCGATCTGTTTGGAGAACTTTGGGGGAGGCCTATGTCCAGCAGTGGACGTCTATTGGCTGAAATGGTGAATTGATGTATGATGATTTTTTAATAATAATTTTGCATACAATAACTTCTTGTTCTGATACAATAACGCAGGAATACAAAATAAAAAGCCGGTAAAAGCCCCGCCAAGTTCCGATACGAGTTTGTGAACTTGAAACTATGTAATTTTCCGGCCAATGGAGCGAGTCCAACTTTGCTTCTGGTGTGCCACAGTAAAAAATAGACAGTGTCTAATAAAATGTCTGACTTTTCTACACCTTATTTCTGATTTTCCAACATTTCGGCACTGTTGCAAGCGCCATGGTCACGGAGTAACTGAAGTGTTTGCGGGTAAGTTGTTACTGGCAGACAAAACTGTCTTTTACTACGCGCACCTGCGATACCACTGTTCACACACGTTTCGGATGAATTTCTGGTACCTGTCGTTAAACCCCCCTTTCCCCCGAATTGGGCCTCTGGTACCCTCACTCACACAGCAAAACACAACAAAGTGATGCTTCACGCCGGTTTTCTGTGAGGCCGTGGTATCACTCCACTCTTGTCCGCCCATTCGTGCCAAAGTGTGGCTCTCCCACGGTCAAATTACTTGACTTCCCCAATCCTGGATCACGATTCAAGCTTACTCTTGACTCCATACGATGCTGAAGATGAAAATGAAAATGAAAATATCGTTTATTCAAGAAACACTGATACATAGCAATATTTGAACTGCTCTCACATGATGGATCGGATAATACTGAGTGCATTGATGATACTGAGTTTTACTCTACTGCGTGCATGCGGTTGAAAATTCTGGAATCTAAAAGTTCCAACGTTTATTGGAATTAAATTTCCAGTTGCGCTCATACTTATTTGTTCCAACAATTTTGATGTTCGCTAGACAGACTTGTGTTGTGGTTTTGTTCGATATTGTTTCAAACTTGGCTCTCTGTTTACCATTTAGCTTACCTATATTTAGTTATGGAAATAAAATATCGATTAAAGACAAAAATAAAACTAATTTTACGTTTACATTTTTAGCAAACGGCCTGGGCGCACTGTAAATCGCTTTCTATCCATTTTTTTTTAAATTGTATTTATTTTTCCAAAAAGTTCAGTAACAGGTAAAAATCGCAGAAAAAGTACCTAACGCCATTTTAATAGAAAAAGAATTTCACGTCACATTTCCTTTCTTAAAATATTGTAGCTTTTGAATTATTTTTATTGCAATAATGGCCAATTTTAATATTCACCTCTTTCGCGACTTGGGTTACTTTTTATTGTAATTATATAGGTACAATGCTGTTAAAAATTATAAAAGAAAAGTTCACAAAGTGTCACTTTTCTAAAAATGGCTCATTCTTAGGGTTCTGCAACTCAAAAGGAAAAACGGAACCCTTATAGGATCACTTTGTTGTACGTCTCTCTGTCTGTCTGTTAAGACCCTTTATCTCAAGAACGCGTGGACATATCAAGCTGAAATTCACATGAAATACTGAGGTCTATTGTCCCTTTAAGCTGTGAAAATATCAAACTTCTAAGCCTAGCCGATTATGTCGATATTTTCAACAAATTTACACACTCGCAAAGGAAGGAAGGCTTGCCGTCCCGGTCCTCAGACTTCATAAAATCGGTAATTCGTTTGTTGGCTTAACTATTAAGATGTCATTAACCTATCACTGGATAAGTTTAAGTCTCATATTAAAACCTGCCTAATGAAGAAAGGTTACTATAGTGTACAAGACTATTTAAATGATAAAGATTCTTGGTCAAGTTAATTGATTAATATTTTGAATTGTTATTCATAGTAGTCTATTAACGTTCATAATTGTATTTTTCTTCTCGATTGAAACTCTGTAACATCATCAATATTTCAAAAGAGTAACTACTGAGTTTCTTGCTGCTGTCTTCTCAGTAGAAATCAACATTCCGAACCAGCGGTAGATATTATGTACCTATTTTGACATTCATAGGTGTTCTGTGTCGACCTAAATTGAATAAAGAATTTTTTATCTTTATCTAAGAATCAAAACCTACAGGGTACTTCCCGTAAACTCAGAATCTTGAAATTTGACATGAAGCATTGTCATATAATGCAAATATAGGAAAAATTGCGAAAATCACATTTTTTTAGTTATATATTATAATAAAAATATTTTGATAAAATGTAATGTACGGCGAAACCCTCGGTGCGCGAGTCAGACTCTCACTTGGCCGGTTTGTTTTTTACTTAACATTGTCGAATAGGGAAACTATCGATAGTTCCACAACACTAGTTTGTTTACCCGAATAAAAAAAAGTAACATCCACGTTGGATGCGCCACTAATTTTACTATCAATAGTATCGATAATTTTGACAAATACCAATACTATCTATAGTTCGGCAACACTATTTTTTACCCGAATTATGAAAAAAAAAGTCCAAAATTACAGTTAAATCAACCTATCTCAAAAACTATAAGAGATACTTTGATCAAACCAAAAATCGTTGAAAGAGTTAATTAGCATGCATCACTTCTATTTTTTTTAGAATTTTATACCCCGTAGTTATAAAAATAGAGGGGGGGGGGGACATACTTTTTACGACTTTGAGAGCTGATATCTCAAAAACCGTTCACTTTAAGAAAAATGTTTTTTAGAAAACTTTATATCATTTTAAAAGACCTTTCCATTGATACCCCACACGGGTATGTACATCGAAAAAAAAAATTTCATCCCTCAGTTACATGTATGGGGGGCCCCACCCCCAATTCTTTTTTTTACTATTTAGTGTCATATTTTTGTAGCGGTTCATACAACACATATTCCCATCAAATTTCATCACTGTAGTACTTATAGTTTCCGAGTAAATCGGCTGTGACAGACGGACAGACGGACAGACGGACAGACGGACATGACGAAACTATAAGGGTTCCGTTTTTGCCATTTTGGCTACGGAACCCTAATAAAAATTAACATCCACGTTGAATGCACACTTTTGAGAGTTCAGACATTTTTTTTCTCAAAATTTTTTATCTTTAATTTTCACTCGTTTCAGCGGTTCTGAAGATTTCAAGCTTCAATGTGATTAAACAGATGGGTCTGATATTTGAATTTCAAATCAGATGGATTGATGAAAATATCTTTTTAGAATTCATACTTTTGCTTCAGTCAATTTTTATTCATTTGAATTTTTCTTAATCCTGGCGGAGAGGGATTAGCTGGTATTATCTGATAAAGGTGTGTATTTTTGTAATATGAAAAGATATGAAGATAATATTAACTTGAAAATTATTCTATTAACATCTTAGCACGTGTTAGGGTTCCGTACGTAAAAAGGAAAAAACGGAGGGAGGAAAAAGCCTATGAGATTGCTGTTCTCCGTCTGTTCATGTTCCGTTTATCTATCTATAAGTCTGTCCGTCTGGGCGTCTGTCCGGCTGTCCGTTTATCCGTCTGTCCTTTTATCTTTCTGACCATTTATCCGTCTGTCCTTCTATCCGTCTGTCCGTTTATCCGTCTGTCCTTCTATCCGTCTGTCCGTCTGTCAGTTTATACGCCTGTGCCTCTATCCGTCTGTTCGTTTATCCGTCTGTCTTTCTATCCGTCTGTTCGTCTGTCCTTTTATCCGTCTGTCCGTTTATCCGTATGTCCTTCTATCCGTCTATCCGCCTGTTCGTTTATCCGTCTGTCCTTCTATCCGTCTATCTGTTTATCCGTTTATCCGTATTTTTTTTCTATCCGTCTGTCCCTATGTCTGTTTATCCGTCTGTCCGTCTGTCCTTCTATCCGTCTGTCTGTCCATTTGTTTATTAGTTTGTGCTTCTATCCATCTGTCCGTTTATCCATCTGTTTTTCTATCCGTCTGTCCGTTAATCCATCTGTCTTTCTATCCGTCTGTCCGTTTATCCATCTGTCTTTCTATCCGTCTGTCCATTTATCCGTCTGTCCTTCTATCAGTCTGTCTGTCTGTGCGTCTGTCTGCCTATCCGTAAATCCGTCTGTACATCTGTGTAACTATCGTAAAAAGATATCAAGTTGAAAAAGCATATCATAGCATCGCAAGCATCGGGTGAGCCATCTGCTCGTTTGTTTACCATAATTAAAAAAAAATGATTACGCTTTTCAGAAACTATCTTACACGTACAGGTTTCCTCACGATGTTTTCTTTCACCGCCGAGCTAACAGAAATACATGAGATTGTGCATGCTCGGATTCGAATCTCGATTCTCCGTTTGGAACGTGAGTTCTTAACCACTGAGCTGGCTTAAAACTAGGACGAGGATGGCAGATGAAAAACAAGATGGCGAAATGTAGAAGCTTATAACTGGGTCAGTTTCAAAAAAAATGTCCCGTAACGAAAATGAAACAAAAAATAATAATAGGATCGGTAACAAAAAAATATAACAAAATGGAATGGTAAAGTCGTATTCACAGTGGATTCAAACAGTAGGATTTTGCTAGTGGGAAAGCCACGCTTCGGCAATAGTTATTTAATTTGTAACTTTTGACCAAGGAGCCATCCAAAATTTTTCTTAGTAAATTTTTTTTTCAATGTTTGTCGCACACTTCTTATATAGCGTCTCTAACATCTTATCCAAAAGGTCCGTCTGTAAAGAAAAACGAAAATTTTCTTCTTCTATAACTTTTCTTGCTGACATTCAGCTAATATTTTGCATCTACATACTTTTTTTTTCTCAGTAATAAAATAATAAAAAAAATATTTTTTTTTGAAAAATCTTTAGAACATAAAAGACTTATAATCTACTTAAACTTAGGGAACAATTTTAAGTTTACTGCCTAAACTAGGAATTTCCTGTACCTTAGGCAGAAACAAAGAGAAAAAGGACTTAAATTAACAAATTAATTTGATCAATGTATGAATTCTTGTCTTTTTTTTTTTATTTTTTCCTCTTGGTATTTGTTTCTTTTGAAATTTACCGTAAATATGTTTATATATTTTTCTATGGATATTTTTCATAATGCGACGTTTTTCTATATTTTGTGTTTCATTTTCTTTGTTGTTAGGTATCTGTTTTGTTCATTTTACTGTTTTCTTTAAGTTTCCACCAAGTCCTGCGTCTTATCTTCTTTGGTTTTTGGATATTTGTTACACACGTACATAATTATTTTATAATTCTTTCAACATGTTGTAACAATTAAAAATAATTGTACAAAATAATTACTATTTCAAGAATAACGCCATCTAAGCAGACTTCTCAAGAACACTAATTACCCTATTCAGCGCCTTCTGTCGCCGTATTTCCAAACCAAAGCACTAAATCAATATGTACGTATGACCTCTGTTGTCTAATGTCCGCAATGCATAGGAAAACATCTTTTAACAAGATTTACGTCTTCCACTCACGCATAGATGTCGCTACTGACTCACAAATAAAAAATATCGTCTACTATATCTTGGCAGTTAGGGCAGAATTATATATATTTTAATAACTTTGTAACAAAGACCTATTTTTCAGTAACCTTTAGGACATTTCTAATTTAGTTCCTTTGAATTTTGACATCTATATTTCATCATCATCAGCACGCCATCTACAGGATAGTCGATGTACTTCCCAAATATAGTATTCAGAATGCATTCAATTTCCTGTAAATTAGTTAATCTTCTCGCCGCTAGTAAGGCGACACTGTGTCGTGGCATCATCTATTTCTGTCTTATGTCATGAGTTGAAAAGCAACAAAATACAAATAGAAATTCTAGAACAATTAGCTTAACAAGGTTGTTTAAAGGTCAACTTTGGGCGGATGTGAGTTTTTTTTTTAATAGAAAGAACATTCGAGACCTTTTAAGCAATAAATAGGAGTGACGGAGCCTCGCGAAGGACACATTCAAAATTTTAATTCTGGAAGACCCCTCGCTTGACCTATTCGTGATTACTAACCTTAAGTGTGTGCTGCATAAGTTTTGAGGTGAAACATTTCGATTCGTCGTCTTAATCTTAACAAAAATAAGTGTTTGCTGTCGTTCCCCGTTTTGGGTAAGTACTCATATTGTCTTATTCCATAAAAGGAATAATCTAAGGAATCCTTCTGTAGGGCGTCCTTCATATTGTAAAATCGTTGTTATAGGGCCCTATGTACCGGCAAGAACCGAGACCAGTTAGATTCGTTGAGGGCTACATAGTCGACGGGAGCTTCCAAGGATAGAACCAACAGGCCACGCTGGAGGACAACAGAGTATCTGGCACGACAATTCTGGACCTGCCAAGGACAAGCTTCCGGAGGGCTGCGTCGCGTTACCTCAATCATAAGTTAAGTCCCATACTTACCTAGAACAATCTTTTAAACCTAACACAGAGTTACGGTTGAGCTAGGTCAGACAGGCACAATAATATGCAATAGCAGAGTCGTAATTCCCGCCAGCTGGATCCATAATTAAAACCCTTAATCTTAATTTAATTTAGTATTTGTCATATAAAAATCAACCGCTGTGTAGATATAATATGTACTTAATTTAAGCGTTCAACTTGTATTCCGGATTATATTGTAAAGGCTTAAGATTAAATTAATTAAAAAGGCATTAAAGTGTTTTCCTTCACACACCAAAAATAGGCGCCCTGGGATCATAGTCTCTCGCTCTGGGGCTGAGTGGCCGGTGAAGTAGCCCAGAAAAAGGGGTTACAATGTTTTAGCCTTATTTCCTCATATTTTTCAGGATTTTGTGTTTCCAACCTTACTCTATACAGTCTTTGTCGTTCACTATTAGATAAAAGCATCTTTATATCTGAAATCACAAAGAAAAAAAAATGGATTTAATATTTTTAACAGACTTTTAAAAAAGGGGGAGGTATTCACCGGAACCTATCCTAATAACTATATTTTTTTCGTACAGTGTTTACAGCCACACATCAAGTTATACAAGTGCAAATCTGACAATTTCTTCAATCGACGCTTATCCTAATGTCACATGTGAGGTTCAATATTGATTGAGACAACTCAACAGATTTGTATAACTTAATACACAGCGTACTGACACTTATATATGAATACAGCCTTACAGTTCATTTTTGTTACGTAACAAAAAAATACATAACAAAATGTTACAAAAATGAATTGATACCTCGTGTTCATGATGACCTTAAATTATTTAATGGACTTATTATCCTTTTTTTAAATCTAAGTTCAGTACATCATATTGATGTGTCTCAAAAGATGAATATAACACATAAAACCAATTATCAAATCACTTACCTACGTCAGTAGCGTATTAGGAATAATGCTAAATAATTGTCTAATTTCACCGCGACGATGTTATCACCTCACTGCTCTGTCACGAAATAAAAGGCCGACGAACTTGTGGCGCCACCTACACGTTCTACGTTAGCTTCTAGAGCTGCCACTATTTAAATTGTCATTTCTAACAAATTAATGTTTAAAATTACGTTACAAATTAGAATAACAAAAATGAAAATATTATGGGACAAACTTATATACATTATTATTAATAAAAATATACATAATATTAAGAATTTTATTTTTTTAAATATACTTTAGTTCATATTTAATAAGTTGGTGATTTTATTTTTCAAATAAATTCGACCGTATATTTGTGATCTGTAAAGTTTGGTGTTACCTTTAAGTGGGACACGTTTCTTTTATACCGGGATCCATTTAGTGATAATAACTTATTTAATTATAAAAAACATTATATCAGCCTGAGTAGAAAATGGTGTTAGTCGCAATATAAGTATGTGATTTATTGAAATGAATCAGGAATATATTTTTAATAGCTGGTTTAGAATAAAAATAATCTACTTGGGACAAAAAATCTTAAAAAATGTACATTTTTTTTGAAACTGACCCAACTAGAGGTGGGTGGCTGTGGGGTTAGGGATGATGATGATGATGAAACTTACTCTCTTCATCACCGCTTGTCTGGGCGGAGGCTCCACTAGGGCCGGCCTTGGTCCCGTCTCGCATCTCACACTTACTCTAAAACTACCACTAGTTCACTCCACCACTAGTTGACTTCACTCCCCCACTTGACTTCACTGCGGTTACGCGACTAGTACACTTCACTACGCTAGGTTACGCACTAGTACGATTCACTCCCGATTAGTTTACTTCACTACGAGTTCACTTCATTAGTCTATATTGTCTTAAAATGAATGTAGATTATGTGTGGATTTTCCGTCATGGTTGTAGATTTTTGCGTTTTTGCGGTTTCAGCATTATGCCTCAATGGTTGGTTTCTGAAACAAAGGAAAGAAAATGTAATGAAAGCTAGTTTGAATAATGGTAAAAACCATGGCAAGTTTAGCCCAAACTGGCGACACCAATCTATTTGAAAGAAAGAAAGAAAATATTTATTATTAGGTATAGACATCACAACACAGAGCATACAGCAATTATAAACAGAACACAATTTGGCACAAACAGAAAACAAAACATGAATCAATTAAAAATACATAAAAATAAAACAAGAAGAAAAAAATACAAAACTATATTCAATCATGTCCAGACAGTGCCAAATGAATATTATGATGTGTTATGACGTCTAGTATAAATGGCCCTCACTCAGCTTATGTCACAGCCCAGACAAAGGCCATGACGCTGGTTTTCAGTGAGACCAGCTGAATGAGTGCCATGGACGCTTGTCTAGTGTATTTTGTGTACCTAACGTGTATGTGTTATTTATTTATTTATTTATTTATTGTTATAAGGACACATTACAGATAACAGTTAAATAAAAAACAAAACATTAGAACAAGTAGCTTAAAACTGAACTATTACCTAAAAGCATGCATCCCTGACATGGGTAGGTAAGTTATTAACTTACAATAAAATAAAATAAAAAATAAAAATCGCGTTACACATTAGTGCCCTAGGGCTTAGGGCTAAACTTATCTAAAACGTATCACTAACAGTCATTGTGGGCCCTAAGAGCCCTCTTGAAAGCAAATTTATTGGGGTTAAAAAAAATGTTATGTGGGTATCTACTAAGAAGAAAATATCAAATAATAATGGGATACATACTATTAATTTATTATAATGAATAAATAGGAGTATTTAAATTGTTAGCTACTAAACCAGATCTACTTTAATCAATTTCGGAGCGGGAGTCTCTGTGCAAAAATTAATACTATTTATTATAATTGTGTACTACTTTTTGATCTGTTTTTGCACTCGATATTTGGATTAACGCCATAAGTGGCCGTTTTTGGCGGTAATTCAAATTTCGAGTACAAAAGCAGACCCAAAAGTTAAGTATAAGTATTAAATAAATAGTATAAGTGTTTTCCGAGAGGCTGCAGCTTTGAAATAGTTTTTTTTTCTATGCGATTGCCGCCGTCCATGGACACCCGAAAAACCTTGGAGTCACAAGTGCGCTGCCAACATTTAAACCCTTTCCGGATTGATCCTCCGGTACCTTCACTCACGCAGCGAAACACAATGCTGCTTCACGCCGGTTTTCTTCGGCCCATTCAAACCGAAGCGTGGCTTTCCCACGGTCAGTCTCTCCTAATTCCTTCCGCTCCTAAATCTATATTTACTGAAGTATTTGTCTTTCGGTTTCGAATACTTCCAAGTCGAGGCACGGACGTTTCAGGCTGTTTACACGATTTACAGCGTTCGCCGATCGTTTCGCCCCGAAGGCCGAAAAGGGGCCCATCCACGGGCAAAATTCCAGGAAAAACTGCTGAAGTTTGTCGTC